>JARWKJ010000023.1:2507619-2527619 GCA_029959095.1 Rhinichthys osculus | reverse complement strand
ATTCTAAGAATCAAACGAGATATAGTCTAAGTATACAAATGAATCATATCATATTCTATAAGAATAAAAACAACCACATACTAAGAATCAAAAGTTTCAGATCACTGGAATGATTCACAATCAGCACTGCTAGTAGTACAGTTTATTTTAGAGGTAAATAGACACAATCATTAAAAAAGCTTTTACTTCTTTGAGCTTGTACGAGGCTTGGTTCTTGTTTCCGTCGTGGTACGCCAGCACACTCTGAAGAAGATACAGCCTCAGAAACAGCACGTCTTCTCCTCCAGTGTGGCCCTGAGAACCAGAAACACACAGATCATGCAGTTTACACACACACACACACATCAGCCTCAGAAACAGCACGTCTTCTCCTCCAGTGTGGCCCTGAGAGCCAGAAACACACAGATCATGCAGTGAACACACACACACACACACACACATCAGCCTCAGAAACAGCACGTCTTCTCCTCCAGTGTGGCCCTGAGAGCCAGAAACACACAGATCATGCAGTGAACACACACACACACACACACACACACACATCAGCCTCAGAAACAGCACGTCTTCTCCTCCAGTGTGGCCCTGAGAGCCAGAAACACACAGATCATGCAGTGAACACACACACACACACACACGTGTGAGGTGAAGAAAAGGGATGCACCGAAATTTCAGCTGCCAAAAATGATCGGGTCGAAAATAGCATTTTCGGTTTTTGGGCGAAAGAGAATAAAGGCTGAAAATATAAGGCCAAAAATATGCCGGCCGGATCATAAGCCGATCACTGATCCACTCCTGCGCCGCTGTCTGCTCACACACTCCGACAGCTTTGGAGGACTACTCAACAGGGCCCAGGGCTCCAGGCCTTGATGTGCTCATGGAGAAAGATAACTTTCAAACAACTTCCACTTGACACCGCCGGAACCCTCCACGACTTCAATTGTCCACAACTTCAAGAATTGTTCCCACTACAAATGCAAGTATTCAATTCAATGAAATGTGAAAATGAAATGTTGTTGGTTCGTCTCAGTTAGATGGATCTGCCCCATCGTTCCCTCTCCTTTCCAATCTCATTCTATCCCTTACCTATTTATGTATTTATGTGTATCTGTACATATATGCACATATGTTTGTTTAGTTTATTTATGATTTAGTTAATAAAACTTGTACATAATATGTATTTGGTTCTGATTCGCTTGCAATACGGAGTCCCTTTACGATTTAGATTTTTGCTACAAGCTCAAAGCGCTGTATAAGCTAAGAAAGTGAAAGTGAAAAAAAAAGTGAAAGTGACACGTGATGGACTATTGACTATTCTAAATGACTATTCTTCTGTTGCTATGGAAGATAACTGTTTCTTAGAATAAATGAATAATCAAAGAGCTAGTTGAACAAACTGATTAATTGATTGTAAGATTAATTTAGCCATGTCAAGTTAATCCAATTAACTGACCCCAAATATTCATAATTAATAATAACAAGTTATTATTGATTATTAATATTACATATAGCTGATCCTTTACACTGTTAAATCTGATTCTGCTGCATACTGAGAAAATAATAATATATTGATATTAATATATTGATATTTAATATTATTTTAATATAGGCCTATTTTCTGCCCAATTTTTGTGTTACTTGAAATAAAAGTCTGGTTATTTTATTTTATTGGCTTGAATTTGTTTTAATTCAGATCCATTAAATTATTGAATTTAATTAAAAAGTTTAATAAAAATACAATTAAACAAAAAACGAATTTAAAATAAGAAATTAATATAAATATATATAAATATGATATATATCATATATACTGTATAAAATAATTTTATATATATATATATATATTTTTCAGTTTCGGTTTCGGTTTTCGGCTAAGTGCATCCAGAGTTTTGGGTTTTGGGCCAGAATCGTGGTTCGGCTGCATCTGTAGTTCAGACGCTCACAGACCTTGATGAGCTGCAGCCGGCTCTGCTGTTCTCCGTAACACCTCTGGAAACACTCCTCGGCCCGGGACAGTCTCTGTCTGGCGTCGTTCAGGCAGTCCAGCTGCTCCAGAGCCTGGAAACACCACACGATATCCAGCTGGAGGACGGCGTAGTTATCCACCGTGTTCAGCAGCGCAGAGTTACACTTACTGGAGACACACAAACATGATTCAACATCAGAGTTACACTTACTGGAGACAGAGAAACATGATTCAACATCAGAGTTACACTTACTGGAGACACACAAACATGATTCAACATCAGAGTTACACTTACTGGAGACACACAAACATGATTCAACATCAGAGTTACACTTACTGGAGACAGAGAAACATGATTCAACATCAGAGTTACACTTACTGGAGACACATCAATATCAGAGTTGCATGAGAGCAGCGTATTCAAATTCCTCAAGCTGAAAACGTCTTAAAAATAGCTTTTGTAAGCTTTATACTTGTAAAATTACAGACTTCACAGAATATTTAACATCAAAATTGAACCGCGCTGATGTAATTGTAATATTTGCATACTGAACTACCGGTATTATTGTGTTTTTTTTCCCCATGATAAATATAATATAAAGAATAATTTCACAGTTCGCAGGACAGCGCAATATTAAAATTCATCAAGTGTTAAATGCCTTACAAAATGTCTCACACTGTCAGACTGTTAAATGTCAGAATAACAGCGCTGATGTCATTGTGATACTGAACTATAACTGGTATTTTTTTATGCATTTATTTACATAATGATAAACTTAAGAGATCATAATTGTAGAGTTTGCAGGACATAAGTGTAAAAGTGTAAACATCAAGATTTAATACTTGTAAGCCATTTCATACCAGTGTTATTTTAGTTTAATTTTTTCTTTTATTAATATTTTAAATTAGCACAAATGTTTATATTTAGTTAATTTTAGTTGAATTTTTTTTGTCATTTCATTATGTGCCTTGGTCATTTTATTCATTTTTTATTTTAAATATTGCAACTAAGGTTTAATTTATTTTTATTTCAGTTTTAGTTTTTATTTATTTCCAGTCAATAATTTGTGTGCTTCAACAAAATGTCTCTTTTTTTTTTTTAGTTTAAGTTTTAGTTTAAACTAATATTTGTATTTGATTTCATTTCAATTAACAGAAATGTTTTTAATAGTTTTAGTTAACGATAATAACCCTGCTTTAAAATGATCAAATTAAGCTTGACGACATGTGACAGTGCTGATGTATCATTGATGTCATGATGAGTGTGACGTGTGATGAAGCCGTACTTGAACTGTTCGTCAGCGAGGAGGAGATGACACAGAGCAGCGCTGTGATCTCTCTTCTTCATCAGAGCGCGACCTTTCTCATGGAAACCCATCGCCAGGATCAGAGCCTGCGATTGGCAGAGGAAATCAAGAGATCGGATATTAATGTCTGTCTGAACACACACTCATAATGATGTGCTGAACTTACAGCAATGACTTGTGTCAGACTATCACTGATCACTTTAAAACCATTCTTCTGAAGGATTCTTTACTCATATTTCATCTGTGAGTTTCAGGAGGCTGGATGACACATTTATTAGAATAATATTTAGGACATGGATTGATAGAGGAACATGAATCACCTTCCTCTCGTCGTTGGGGATCTGGAGTGGATTTCCTTTCTGATCTGCGATCTCTAGAAACGGGGTAGTGGTCGGATCCTCACTCCCATCTGAGGATACACAAGTGGACATTAGTTATTATTGACAAGTATTATTATTAAAATTTGTATTATTGACCAAGAACAACATATATCAGTCCTTCCAGAGTTTTTTTGAGATTGTTGTGGGCAAAAATCCTTGATTATGCTATAATAGGAATATGCTACAACTTCTGTAGAAATGAATAAATAAAATATATAAAAATAAAGTGTGCTCCTGTTTTACAGCTTTTCGATGATGTTCACGTCGCGTGATTACGTCACTTCATAACGTTCCCATGGCAACAGGGGGAAACGGCTCTTGTGTGACGCGAACGCAACATTTTTCAACTTTCTGCTGAGATATATGTGACTTTTTTGCAATGAAAATGCGAGGATTATGAAATCATGCGAGCCCCGCATATTTTGCACGGAAATCGGCAATTTATGCGGCGAAAGTGCGGCGAAAATGCCCCCGCATAAATATGCAGACTGGCTGATTATGCACTGAATCATGCGATCGCATAATCACGTTTTTCTGGAGGGACTGATATACTATTACATATATATACCAGTGCTGTCAAATCGATTAAACACGGTTTATTGCATCTAACATAAAAGTGTGCAAGAAATATATTTTATATATATTTTTTATAAATATATTTTTATAAATATATTAAACATATATGTAACTTGTATAATTGACAAAAAAGTATAACCGACAATTTGTATGTACATAATTCTTCTATGTATTTAAAAATTATATTTATTTTAGTTTATTTAAATATTTATTTTAAAAATTTAGATATTTTATATATGCATAACATGTATGTGACATAAATTGACCAAAAAAAGTCTCACACACATATTAGTTTCTATGTAAGTGTTGCAATTTAATCATTATGATTAAAGGGTTCGTTCCCCCCAAAATGAAAATGATGTCATTAATGCCTCTCCCTCGTGTCGCTCCAAGCCCGTCAGACCTCCGTTCATCTTCAGAACACAGTTTAAGATATTTTAGATTTAGTCCGAGAGCTTTCTGTCCCTCCATTGTAAATGTGTGTACGGTATACTGTCCTTGTCCAGAAAGGAAATAAAGACATCATCAAAGTAGTCCATGTGACATCAGTGGGTTAGTTAGAGTGTGTTGAAGCATCGAAAATACATTTTGGTCCAAAAATAACAAAAACTACGACTTTATTCAGCATTGTATTGTGTTCCGGTTCTGTTGTGGATCCCCGTTCACCCACTGATGTCACATGGACTACTTTGATGATGTCTTTATTTCCTTTCTGGACAAGGACAGTATACCGTACACACATTTACAATGGAGGGACAGAAAGCTCTCGGACTAAATCTAAAATATCTTAAACTGTGTTCTGGAGATGAACGGAGGTCTGACGGGCTTGGAGCGACATGAGGGAGAGGCATTAATGACATCATTTTCATTTTTGGGTGAACTAACCCTTTAAGGTATTAGTTCTTATGTTTCACGTCACAGCTTATATTATTTTGTAATGACCAATCCGAGTCTGGACTTCCGGTGTTGAACATGCGTGTGAATGTTTGGGGAGTGTGTGAATGTTTGGGGAGTGTGTGAATGTTTGGGGAGTGTGTGATGTCCACCTCTCTCTGACAGGATCTGGAAGCCCTTCTGTGTCCTCTGCACTCCTTCATCCTGACTGCGCTTCTTCTCCTCTTCCTCCAGCATGACGTTCTTCACCTCCTCCGACGTGACGTTCAGCACCATGATCTTACTGTTGTTCTTCACGTTCTGTTCACTCAGCCTCATCCCTGAAACAAACACGGCTCGTCTTACAACATGCGCTGATCAACGGATGTATGAGGAGATGTTCAGATGGGGTCAGTCGTTTACCTAGAGACAGTTTCTTTCCGGACAGAATCAGATTGAAGTGTTTGAATTTAAACTCCTCGCTTATCCTTAAAAAGCAGAGGAAGTTTATAATCAAACACAGGATGAGATAGAACTGTTCAAATGAGTGAATCACTGCAGAAATCAACATTTACACTTTATAAATGATTCATTTTGCAACACTGTTATGAACTGAACTGAATAATAACACTATTGTCTTCAGTAGAGCTGCACTGAATATGTTCCATAGTTGATTAACTTCACTGTTATTGAACTGAATCGAATCACCCCTGAACTGAATTGAGCTGAATCACTCTATTGTGTTCTGTAGAGCTGCTAATATAATTGAACTGAATTGAGCTGAATCACTCTATTGTGTTCTGTAGAGCTGCTAATAGAATTGAACTGAATTGAACTGAATAACTCTATTGTGTTCTGTAGAGCTGCTAATAGAATTGAACTGAATTGAGCTGAATCACTCTATTGTGTTCTGTAGAGCTGCTAATAGAATTGAACTGAATTGAGCTGAATAACTCTATTGTGTTCTGTAGAGCTGCTAGTAGAATTGAACTGAATTGAGCTGAATAACACAATTATGTTCTGTAGAGCTGCTAATAGAATTGAACTGAATTGAGCTGAATAACTCTATTGTCTTCTGTAGAGCTACTAATAGAATTGAACTGAATTGAATTTGTTTCATAATTGATTGACTTTACAGTTACTGAACTAAAATGAATCGTCCCTGAACTGAATAATAACACTATTGTCTTCTGCAGAGCTGCTAATAGAATTGAACTGAATTGAAATTGTTTCATAATTGATGAACTTTACAGTTATTGAACTGAATAATAACACTATTGTCTTCAGTAGAGCTGCACTGAACTTGTTTCATAATTGATTAACTTCACTGTTATTGAACTGAATCGAATCAACCCTGAACTGAATTGAGCTGAATAACTCTATTGTCTTATGTAGAGCTGCTTATAGAATTGAACTGAACTGATCTTGTTTCATAATTGATGAACTTTACAGTTATTGAACTGAACTGAATCAACACTAAACTTTACATCAGAATTAACTCTGTTTCATATTTAATGCAGTTTGCATGATTTACTCTGTTATTCCCCTGTTCATCTCTGTGACGCTGCTTTGAAACAGTCTGTGTTGTAACATGTCTTGACTCACTGATTCTTCAGCTCTTGTGTGGTGATGTCCAGTTTGGTTTTTAAATGAACTTTCCTTTTCTTTTTCTTGAAGGAAACAACAAACACAGAGTTAAATCAGTAAACAGTTGAGTAATAGTGAATCTGAACGCATGATCCCGCACCTGTCCTTCTTCTCTGGGCAGGTGAAGCTCAAGCGAAGCCACTGAAGTCTCTTTAAACTCTTTATTCCCTTCATCTTTCCGGCTGGTGTCTGATCTGATGATCTCCAGCGATGACATCACTTCCTCCACAGTGAAGCCAGTGACCGGAGCGTATTTCACAGCCAGTTCCTGGACAGAAGAGATGAGGGAAGCAGTTAGCAGGAGAAACAGGTGATCGAACAACACACACACTCACACACACACACACACACACACTGAAGCCAGTGACAGGAGCGTATTTCACTGCCAGTTCCTGGGCAGAAGAGATGAGAGAAGCAGTTAGCAGGAGAAACAGGTGATCGAACAACACACACACACACTCACACACACACACTGAAGCCAGTGACAGGAGCGTATTTCACTGCCAGTTCCTGGGCAGAAGAGATGAGAGAAGCAGTTAGCAGGAGAAACAGGTGATCGAACAGGTGTTTCACTCACTCACACACTCGCTCGCTCGCTCACCTGTATGCTGTGGAGCTCCGGGTCTCCGGTGTCCGTCGTGAAGGGCTCGAGCCACAGTCGGATGTTGTCCTGCCGGAGGAGAGCGATCAGCCGGGCCTGGATGTGCTGCTCATCCATGGATGATCGGAATCAAACGCGTCTAGAACTGAAACTGAAACCAGCAGCTCCTGAATGGATGGAAATCCCCTAGAAATCCAGAATATACCATTATACACTATTTACGCTTAAAATAACATCAGCGATTTGACACATTTAGACGGTTTATATAGATGATATACTTATATATGTATGTGTATGTGTTGTTAATGTGAATAAATATCTCGGTTGTTGTCGAGATGTTGAGGACGTCTCACTTACTCTGCTGCGCTGCGCACACGTGATGTTGTTGTTGTTTTCTTCCTGGTTCTCAGTCACTTCCGGTCGCACTCGTCATCTGAATCTTTTTTTTATTTATTTTTATTTTTGCTTTTAGCACCTCCTCCTGGACTGGGGATGAACTTCGTTTATTATTTTATTTATTTATTTTATAATAATTATATTTATTGTGTGTGTGTAATTTTTTTAATATGTTTGCATACTATTGTATACTTTGTTCTTATAATACAATTTGATTAAAATAAATCAATCATAATTTATAAATGCTAATATACAATTCAAAAGAGATGTTTTTAAATCATCAATGTTTATATTATATATATATAAGTCTCAGGTTACACAGACTGATTGTGTTTGCATTATTTACACTGAAACTTACTTTGCAAACAATTTTCACCAATAATTACAAAGAAACAAGAAGTGACACAATGAATTAAACATGAAATGTTGAAGTACAAAGACTGAAATAGTATTGTTGTTTTATTTACAATTTATTTTTACAGTGTACAATACATCAAACATTGATTAGACAATTAACCTTTGATTGTGCAAACTATGCAAACGAAACATGATGCAAATCATGGTGCCTCTCATCATTCCATTACTCCTGTAATATTCATGTTTATGTGTTTTAAACCAATGCATATCAATATATAACAATATTTCAAGTGCATATGAGCTTTCTTCACATGCTACATGAATATCAACCAACTACTCAGTCAGTGAAATAAAGCAATGAGAAATAGCCACTGACTGTTTTTAGTTGTCAGACAATTTCTGTCAAAATACTACTGGTATATAACAAATAAAAGTATGAAATATTTACTGCACATTTTTTTTGCCAAAAGCATGTTCAAATATCGTTTCCATGAAGTGAAGAACGTTCGAATGTTACTTTTGAATGTTTTCTGAACATTCCGAAACATGTAACATTTAAAAAATGTCAAACAAACTAAAACGTTTCAGAACAGTTCCATGAATGATGGACTTTTGAGAGCAATATTAGAGACCAGATAACTTTGAACGAATGTCCTATTAAAGGTGCAGTGTGTAAGTTTTAGCGGCATCTAGTGGTGAGGTTGTGATGACCTGCACCCAACAGAAGTTACGGTGGCCGACAGGAAGTGATGTCGTCGTCTGAGACAGCAGAGAGTATCCAGTTAAGCAATGAGGTTTCTTTACAAAGATAAATGAAGAAATTATGTTTACTTAATTATTCAGTAAAACAATATGTTATCGCGAATATTATTGTTACTAGTTCATCATTGTGTCAGTGTTTTATTCGCTGACTTTAGCTATAGCTTCTTTACACGAAGAACAACATGGTGACGGAACGCGTTTGTCCGTTCAGGGCCACCGTAGAAACATGTGGATGTAAGGGGACCCGCAGGCGATGTTTTTTTTCCCAGGATGGAAGGGGAAGGTACTGCCTTTTTCGCCTCTGATTGGCTAGAAGGGCTCTCCTCCGATTGGTTATTTGATTTGGGTTAGTGTGTGTGTGTGTGTGTGTGATGGGTAGGTTTAGCGGTCGGGTTAGTCTGTGTGTGTGTGTGTGTGTGTGTGTGTGTGTGTGTGTGTGTGTGTGTGTGTGTGTGTGTGTGTAATGGGTATAGGTTTAGGGGTCGGGTTAGTGTGTGTGTGTGTGTGTGTGTGTGATGGGTAGGTTTAGAGGTTGTGTGTGTGTGTGTGTAATGGGTAGGTTTAGGGGTCGGGTTAGTGTGTGTGTGTGTGTGTGTGATGGGTAGGTTTAGGGGTCGGGTTAGTCTGTGCGTGTGTGTGTGTGTGTGTGTGTGTGATGGGTAGGTTTAGGGGTCGGGTTAGTCTGTGCGTGTGTGTGTGTGTAATGGGTAGGTTTAGGGGTCGGGTTAGTGTGTGTGTGTGTGTGTGTGATGGGTAGGTTTAGGGGTCGGGTTAGTCTGTGCGTGTGTGTGTGTGTGTGATGGGCAGTGTTGGGCAAATTACTTTTAAAAAGTAATTAGTTACAGTTACTAGTTACTTCTTCCAAAAAATAACTAAATTAGTTACTCAGTTACAAATTTTAAAAGTAACTAGTTACTTAAGAAAGTAACTTTTGCGTTACTTTCAAGTAAAATTAAATTTTAAATGCTCAAATGTGACCCCACCTCTACCCCTCTTTAACGGAACTTAAAATACATGCATGTTCAATTATTTATGATAAATCTGAATATTATAATGAAATGGAAACTTAATACAATACATTATTAACAGAAACATTGTACACACATCTAAAAAAATATATGTTGCTGTGGGACAAAGTGAGACTAGCCTCCAATCAAATGCCATGTATGTAGATATTATGTTTATATAGTGGATCAATGCAAATAACACAATAGATGTTTTGGAACTTTTGATATTTGTTGCCCCTCAACAGGCCACAACTGGGCAAAATTGAATTAAGCTTGTTAAGCAATATACCAAAAAGACTGACTGGCTTGTATTGTTCCTTGTGTGTCCTGTCCTTTCCGACTATGCGTTATGATGATGGGTCGTTCGCAATTCATGAGCAGCCGTTAGTGATGATGGGTCGTTCGCGAATGAGCGTTAGTGATGATGGATCGACTCGTTCGCGAATGAGCTTTTGATGGGTCGTTCGCGATTCGCGAATGAGCCGACTCTATGAGCAATATCTCGCATATCTGAAGAGCCGACTCTATTTTTACAAATTTAGCCTATAGAAATTAAATAATTATGTAATAAAAATTGAAATATTATAGTCAAAGTAATTTAAAGAGCCGTTTGTGAGCCAAAAGAGCCGGCTCTTTTCAGTGAGCTGAGTCAAAAGAGCCGAATGCCCATCACAACTACGCGTGGTTTCGAACACCCGCCCAACTCTACCTCTGATTGGCTTACAATGACATTTTACTCTACCTCAGCCAATCGTCAGCATTTATGCGCTTGTCTCGTGCTCTGCCCACTAACCAAGGAAGAACAGTAAAAAAAGTATCTGCCTCTCGCTCAGAGATCTAGTTGGTCTGATGAAAAAAAAACCCAGCTTGATCAGTTATAGTAACGCGCCGCATTTTTTGACAGTAACGGTAACGGCGTTATTAAGATGAGAAGAGTAATCAATTAGATTACTCGTTACTGGAAAAAGTAATGCCGTTAGTAACGGCGTTATTTATAACGCCGTTATTCCCATCACTGGTGATGGGTAGGTTTAGGGGTCGGGTTAGTCTGTGCGTGTGTGTGTGTGTGTGTGTAATGGGTAGGTTTAGGGGTCGGGTTAGTGTGTGTGTGTGTGTGTGTGATGGGTAGGTTTAGGGGTCGGGTTAGTCTGTGCGTGTGTGTGTGTGTGTGTGTGTGTGATGGGTAGGTTTAGGGGTCGGGTTAGTCTGTGCGTGTGTGTGTGTGCGTGTAATGGGTAGGTTTAGGGGTCGGGTTAGTGTGTGTGTGTGTGTGTGATGGGTAGGTTTAGAGGTTGTGTGTGTGTGTGTGTGTAATGGGTAGGTTTAGGGGTCGGGTTAGTGTGTGTGTGTGTGTGCATGTGTAATGGGTAGGTGTAGGGGTTGGGTTAGTGTGTGTGTGTGTGTGTGTGTGTGTGTGATGGGTAGGTTTAGGGGTCGGGTTAGTCTGTGTGTGTGTGTGTGTGTAATGGGTAGGTTTTGGGGTCGGGTTAGTGTGTGTGTGTGTGTGATGGGTAGGTTTAGAGGTTGTGTGCGTGTAGTGTGTGTGATGGGTAGGTTTAGGGGTCGAGTTAATCTGTGTGTGTGTGTGTGATGGGTAGGTTTAGGGGTCGGGTTAGTCTGTGTGTGTGTGTGTGTGTAATGGGTAGGTTTAGGGGTTGGGTTAGTGAGTGTGTGTGTGTGTGTGTGTGTGTGTGTGTGTGTGTGTGTGTGTGTGTGTGTGTGTGTGTGTGTGATGGGTAGGTTTAGAGGTTGTGTGTGTGTGTATATTTGTAACTTCTCATCTGAAGAGATGACGTTTCACAGCCAAATCAAATAACCAATCGGAGGAGAGCCCTTCTAGCCAATCAGAGGCAAAAAGACGGTCCCTTCCCCTTCCAACCTGGGGGGGGGGGATATCGCGACCCGCAGTGTGTGTAGAGAGAAATGCCTCCTTTTAAGCTAATAAAAACATAATGGTTCATTGTGTAAGGTCTTCATACACCACTGAAAACATAGTAATGAATATGATATTGCATTTCTGTCAACAGATCCTCCTAAATATTACACACTGCACCTTTAACATTCCTGTGCATTACATTCTGAGAACGTTCCCTGTCGGTTGGTTTCAGTCACACGGCTGATCCTGGTTAAAGTGATGCGTACAGGCCGAGTCTCCGGGCGGTCTCGGACTTCCTCAGGCTCTTCCTCTGAGGGAACGGCTGGTGTTTGGATCCTGCAGGAGTGGAGCGATAACTCCCGAAGCTCATCTGCCGGGACAGAACCGCTGGAGCAGAACTCTTCCTGGAGTTCCTCATCTGCAGATCGGCAGAGTCCGAGAGCCGCTCCGAGTCCGAGCTCGTGCTGGAGGCTTCCAAAGACACGTGACTCCTGTGTTCAGATCCAGATGTGCTGTGTGTGAGCCGGTGCGCGTCCAGATGTGTGCGCCACTGACCGCCAGCACAATACACTGCAAACTCACTGACCGGTGCTTGCGTTGAAGGACAGCGCTTGACCTGGAACACGGGGAGCACATCGACTAGGTTTTCACCATTTATCTCTTCACTGTTTTGTGCTGTTGATGGACACAAGAAGAGCATTTGTCATTAAATACAACATCACATCATCCTTCCCTCGGATGGACATTTTGAGCCGGAAATCAATTTTGAAGAAAAATTAATTAAAAGTTGAGTGTTCATTAGAGGGGTCCAAGACCCTTAGGACTTTTGTCGCACTTGAACCACGAATACACACAAAAAAATTGAATGCATTCGAGGAGTTTTGTGGTTGAAATTTAAAAAAGGTTACAAATCCTTCCCTTGCGGGTCAATTTGCCCTCCTTAGGAATACATTTAATGCGAGGAATGCTTCAGTACACATAGAAAAACCTAAAAATGCTCAAAATAAAATGCTAAAACTTGAAAAATGAAAAAATGATTTTATAATGTCTACGTTAACGTTAGTACGATTCTAAGGGCCCACGTAGAGATTGATTTTAATAGTAATGGGTGCGGTAGGGTAACCTGGCCCTAGCCAGATGAATTTCGCTCCGCCTAGCTTCACTCATCCATCTGGAACCGATCTATTGAAATGGCGTTTCAGAAGGCTGGGCCTTATCAAAAATCCTTGCATATGATTGGATAAGCCACTTGTCTGTCATCTTTATCGACGTGCTATTTCAACCACTCACACCGAAGCCAACCCGTGACGCTGATGTTCTTTTAATGAAACAATATTAGGTAGATTGGACAACACGGATGAAATAGCAGCATCAATGTTAACGCTTGCTTCCTCGATGCGAGCCGCCATTGTTGTCTGAATCAAAACAGTCTCACGGTCGCTTCTCCACTACGTCACATCTATGAAACTCCCGCCCTGCGTCCTGATTGGCTAAACCATAAAGTTGGTTGGAGAAATCACTCTCAATGGAAGAGGTTCCAGATGGATGAGTGAAGCTAGGCGGAGCGAAATTCATCTGGCTAGGGCCAGGTTTGCGGTAGGGGGCCCAACCTTATATTCTTTCATTTGGGCCCAAAAATTGCTAGCGGTACCCCTGTCTATCCCTTTTCCACCAAAGCATTTTGAGAGCCGGTTCGGAGCCGGTGCCTACTCTTTGTGTTTCGACAGCCAAAGAACCGGTTCTCGGCCAGGAAAATTGGTTCCAAAGCGGCACCAACTCTTTGCTGGACTAGAACCGTTCTTTTACCACGTCATGCTTACGTCGGGGGCTGGGGGCGGGTTACTGTGAACAACAGCACGACGGGAATGGGAAAGCTAAGACGTATGGCGACGTACACAGTGACGTAACGACGTCGTTCGCTGGGCTCTCTAGTCAGTGGAAAAACAAACAGGTTTTGATAACATTCGCAAGTTGAACCGACTTTGAACCAGGACCAGTTCCGAACCAGTTCTTTTTTGGTGGAAACGAGGTATATGCGTATCTGCATACTGAAAGAACTGACTTTAGGACCCAGAGGAACAGCTCATTTGCAAATTATACAGCTATAATGCCATCTAGTGGCTAGAGTCATGAAACATCATGTTATATTTTTTTTCCCCACTAGAGGTCAGCAAAGAACCCCAATGTAAGATACTTAGAGCTGAATTAAAAGGTTTAGGTATGAAATTGTGAGTTATTTTGAATTAATGGTTGAAAGAATGTGAGGAATGTGCTTAAATCTAGCAATTTAATGGTAAATAAAATAAAAAATAACAAAAAATGCATTAAAAAATAGAAAAAATATGATCAAAAAGAAATTAAAAAAAAGGTTTCTGGACAATTTTTAAGTATAATTTTAGGGCTTCGGGTCATTTTGACCCGCGAGGGAAAGATGTGTTACAAAACGCATGTAAATATAAATGGAGGCCTAAATCATGATTTGTAAGACTTCCCTAACATGAATCGTTCTCAGAATGTTCTGGCAAGATCTCTCAGTGTTACAAACAAACGTTCTTCCAGACTTTTCAGAGTTATCTGGCCTTTAATAATGCTCTCAAAACGTTATTTATGCATTGTTCATGGAACGTTTTTATTTCTGAAATGTTTTAGTTGGACATGTTTTTTTTATGTTGGCCTACTGTACTTGTTTCAGAATATTCAGAGAACATTCAAAAGTAACATTCTTGCAAAATCACGAAATGGAATGTTGGAAAGAGTTGCATTAAAGAATAGAACATTCAGAAATAACATTTTCATAAAACGATCTTAGAACATATTTTGGTCGCTGGGTATTTAAGGTCAAATGTCTGTTGGTTAAATCAAATCAGTGGTTTTGTACGTTGAGAAATGAGTTAAAATAATAAATCCACAGTGACAAACATTAGGACAAAAGCTACTGTAAATAAAGAAGATTGCACTCAGGACAAGACTATTTCACATTAAATCAGGGTAACGCAAGTTATCACATGATTCTTTTTTCTTCATGCATTTGGGATTTCTTTTTTCCCCCTTGCATGGGTTATAATAGTGGAAATGCTAAATATAATATATAGAGAGAGAGAATGTTCTCTGTTAGCGGAGTGCAAATCCAAACAAGATGTCTGACCTGTTTTGAAGCACAGAGTTTGCCGTCTCTGTTCGTCTCTGATGAAGTTGTATTGCTCTTTTAACAGTGCGATGTCCATCCTAACACTGGTCTGGTCTGAGTGATCTGTCCTCATCTGTCCCCACACATCTGAACAACAGCAAGGCTTCATCCTGATAACACTTTTATTGAAGTATGATCATAAATGCAGCTTGATTTCCTCTGAACAGAAGATCTGATGTGTGGATGTGTGTTTTGTGGGCATTGCCTCCAAGTGTTGCAGCAAAGTGCAAACAAACCAGGGCAATTCAAGGTTGTTCTGTTTGCAAAGACAATGTTAAGATATTCATGTGCAATATTCATATATTAATATTCATATTTGCAAAGTGTGTGTGAGAAACAAATAAATAAGGTAAAAGAATGACAATAGAAAAAGAAAATGATGTGGTTAAACTTCATAATTTCATTAATCATCAGTTCCTCGGCATGTTTGCACAGTATTGTTGATGCAGTGGGTGAGGTGAACTCATTTTGCACGTAATTATGTTAAAGTTGAAGTGTATTGGCTAAGTAATACTGCTGTTTGTTTAGGTGAATTGCTTGCAACATTGAAATAATACAATGTATGCAATATGGTTAGTAATTAACTGAGACATGAATATCATTGCACACAAAAAAAATTATTTTGAAAATGCCTTAAATTCTCTCTTTCTCTCAGCTGAAATGTGTTTAATTTAAGCTAAAATATACATTTACATAACACAATATCCAACTCACTTTGATAAAATACAATTTAACACTTCAGTGATTTAAATTCACCTCAAATTGCATGGCTGCTTTATTTCACACTTAAACGACTGGTGTGAATAAGTTATCAATGTTTTTACAGGTGCATGTTTAATCTTCTCTTTCTCCTGTTCACTTCCTCTGATACTTCCATGAATTGTCTCAGACATAAATTAGGCCAATAGTTTCCTGTTTCTGAATATGTGCTGAAAAAATATATAGCCTATTAGTAAATTAGCTGTTTTAAATACATGTTTCTAAAGCGCATGACAATAATTACACAACTGACATGCCTTGGGCTACAGGTTAAAGTTCATGAAACTTTGCAAAACATGTTTTTTCGTAGATGCGCAGTCCCTTTAAGTGTCCTGTACCTGTTAATATCACATGCTCGCTGAGGTCATGAATATTCATTAGGCTACATGAGGTTCGCCGACGTGATTGGTGAGTGGAACTCTAGTCAGCGGGTGAATGAACGAATCCAGTCATGGTGAAGGTTGAGCTTATGAATATTAAGTAGATCACATGACTGTCGCTCCAGGAAGTTGGCGTTAGCGTCCTCATGAATATTAATGAGTAAGCCTTCGCTACTGTAGCGTTCGATGGCGGGATGTTTGTGATCTGAATGGCTGAAGTAGCAGATTCTTGGTTTCTAGGGTTTGATTTCAGCACGCAACAGGTAGAAACACACACGCACGCACACACACACGCTTTTAATGAAGAGAGGTGTTTATAAATAAACATGTCAGTGTCTATCTTGGATAAGAGACGTACTGGAGAAATAATTGCATGATGTTTTATGAAATAGTCCCTTACAAAAAGCAGTGTAGTGCTACTATAGTACAGTGATTTACCATGATATATACGTGGTACTTAAAGTTATTTTAAAAAATACCACGGTAATACTATGGTACATGTAAAAAAAATTTTAACTTTAACTTAAAAAAAAAACAAGTACCATGATATTTCTTTGTACTCGTTATACAAAACACTTTCAGACTATTTTGCACTTTATTTTACATTACAAGTACTTACAGTATATTACCTAAGAAAGTACTGGTTAATATTAGGTATACATGGGTTAAGGTTAGGTTTAGGGGAAGGTTCAGGGTTAGTACCTTGTTATTAATATTAGTACCTACCCAGTTATTGTAATAAGTAGCCTACATAGTATTTACATGAGGAACAGTAAAGTGCTACCGACAATCATCATGCTTATAAAAGAGCTCTTAAATTCACATTTAGTATAATCTGCCTCTGAGTGTAATCTGTGCACCAACACTAGGATTAATGGTCAATCAGTGGCTTTTCAATGACCTTTGGTCTCTCTGAATCTTAAATATTTGGTTAGATATTTGTGTTGACCCACGGATCAGGATGAGAGATCACCTAGTGCTCAAAAAGTGTGAATTTGACAACAAAATCATTAAATGAGCCTGGCGTGGGCAAGTGGACACATGCAATTGAATTAATAACCTCATGAAATTTTGGTTCATGATAAAATGCATACCTTGAATGCACTAAAAATAGCTTTGAATAAAATCATCGGCCAAATGCATGAATATAACTGTACATTAAACTGATGCAGACAGGTTTAAACTGAAGCGTAACGTCCTGATCTGGTCTTTTAAGCTGAAAGTGGTCGCGATTGATGGAAAGCTTGCGGTTGTTCACCAGAGCAGTGTTCAGTTCGACAGCGAGCTGCCGGAGTTCAGGTATTACATTCACTCACTTCATGGTTTGAAAATGCCAAATTGCTGCTTATTATAGTACTTTTATACTGTACATCAAATTTCTGTTGTACAGGGTTCCCATGGTCCATGATTACTGGATAAGGAATTATTATTAATGACTAGATATGGAATTATTATAATAACTCATAAAGAACATTTTTTTAGATAAGCATAAATACACATAATTATATTTGGTATTCTGATGTCAGTGATGATGTGCATTAGTTTTCCAGGCCTGGAATTCACAATTTGAATATTTCCTGATATGCTTTTTGTGTCCAGTAACACAGTTGTTTTCCTCAGAGTCCTGATTTTTCCGTGTGTTTCTGCAGGACTCATGGAGGAGTTCACATCCACTCGGACCAGCTGACGGTCACGTCTCCAGCGCTCATGTGGGTGAAGGTAAAGCAGCCGATCCTCTGACACTGTAGAGAAGCGCTACTGTATATACTGTATCATACAGGAGGACCGTGGCGGAGAACATGTCTAACCTACAGTGATTCCTCGTGTTGTGTTGTGTTGTGTTGTGTTGTGTTGTGCTGTTTGTGTTGTGTTGTGTTGTGATGTGTTGTGTTGTGACGTGTGTGTGTGTGTTCGGACTGCAGGCGCTTGACGTTCTCCTGGAGAAAATGAGGAGCGCTGGGTTCGACTTCTCTCGAGTGAAGGCCGTCTCAGGGAGTGGACAGGTGACTTTTAATGGGTTGTTTATGCAGTATAATATACTATTTGATTATCTGAAATAAATCATCCCTCATCATGATTTTCAGTGTTGATTTGGGGGCCAATTTTAGGGATTCTCTGTATTTGAACATGGTAAAATGTGTAAAACATTCAACATTTATTAAACTTACACTCATGAAAGAAAAGAAAACTCATGAACTTTGTGATTGACAGACATTTAAAAAAATGTGTCATAGCAAAAAAATCTGGTATATTTTAAAAATATATAAATATTCAATCTATCTATCTAATCACTCCTAAGAAATTTCTCCCACATTTTCACATTGAATCTCCAAATGAATGTAGAAATGGCATAGGAAGTTTTTTAATGTAATTTTAAGTAATTATTGCCATTCAACAGTACAGTATAATTGAACTTAAAACAATCTTCACGTAAATCCATTATAATAAATGTCACATTTAGTTATTGTTTTTATTGTTTTCGCGATCATATGCAGTAATCCTAAAAACAGATGCTGTGTTAAATATATTTTACAGAATATATATATATATATATATACATACCAGAATTATTTTTTTTTGCTGTATTTTGGGTGTTCACTGCATGTTTGGACTGATGTTTAAAGGGTTAGTTCACCCAAAAATGAAAATGATGTCATTAATGCCTCTCCCTCGTGTCGCTCCAAGCCCGTCAGACCTCCGTTCATCTTCAGGACACAGTTTAAGATATTTTAGATTTAGTCCGAGAGCTTTCTGTCCCTCCATTGTAAATGTGTGTACGGTATACTGTCCTTGTCCAGAAAGGAGATAAAGACATCATCAAAGTAGTCCATGTGACATCAGTGGGTTAGTTAGAGTGTGTTGAAGCATCGAAAATACATTTTGCTCCAAAAATAACAGAAACTACGACTTTATTCAGCATTGTATTGTCTTCCGGTTCTGTTCACAAGATAATTCACAATACAATGCTGAATAAAGTCGTAGTTTCTGTTATTTTTGGAGCAAAATGTATTTTCGATGCTTCAACACACTCTAACTAACCCACTGATGTCACATGGACTACTTTGATGATGTCTTTATCTCCTTTCTGGACAAGGACAGTATACCGTACACACATTTACAATGGAGGGACAGAAAGCTCTCGGACTAAATCTAAAATATCTTAAACTGTGTCCTGAAGATGAACGGAGGTCTGACGGGCTTGGAGCGACATGAGGGAGAGTCATTAATGACATCATTTACATTTTTGGGTGAACTAACCCTTTAACACCTAGACAATGGACACCTCGGAGGGCATTAACCCGCTTATACCTTGGTCACTTGCCAAATAACACATTTTTAAAACATTAGTTTATATTTTAATTAGTTTTACAGTCGAAATCTAAAGTTTTGACTTGGTTTCCCTGGTTACGCCTGACGGTTTATTTACAAGGTGTCCTCTACCACTTTTTAATGGACACCCTGCAGCCAATCAGAATCGAGTATTCACCCAGACCACGGTATAATCTCAGTTACTTCATCTGTGTTTCAGCAACATGGCAGTGTGTTCTGGAGGAAGGGCACGAGACGAACCCTCAATCATCTGGACCCGCAGAAACATTTACACGTCCTGTTACAGGTGACGGACATCTACAGTTTCCCTTCTCCTCACTTTACAGGATCAGTTGTTCTCCTCACCGTCCTCGCGCTCAGACTGTGTGTGTCGGGTCGAACGTCCAGCGTCTATGGTTAATACTTCACCTGATGTATGATGACACAAGCTTTCAGAGATTATCTGATGTTGTGGAACAGATCAAATGTGTGTTTGTTTTGTATGTTGAAGTGGGAGAATAAAACACACTCAATCCACACACATATTAAGTGTTTTACAGTAGCGTTGCTTATATAGAGCTTGTGTGTGTATTAGTACCGTACAAACACAGCAACAATAG
>JARWKJ010000023.1:2487619-2502619 GCA_029959095.1 Rhinichthys osculus | reverse complement strand
ATTATTAAAGGGTTAGTTCACCCAAAAGTTAAAATGATGTCATTAATGACTCTCCCTCATGTCGCTCCAAGCCCGTCAGACCTCCGTTCATCTTCAGAACACAGTTTAAGATATTTTAGATTTAGTCCGAGAGCTTTCTGTCCCTCCATTGTAAATGTGTGTACGGTATACTGTCCTTGTCCAGAAAGGAGATAAAGACATCATCAAAGTAGTCCATGTGACATCAGTGGGTTAGTTAGAGTGTGTTGAAGCATCGAAAATACATTTTGGTCCAAAAATAACAAAAACTACGACTTTATTCAGCATTGTATTGTCTTCCGGTTCTGTTGTGGATCCGCGTTCAGTGACGCTGCTGACGGGCATGATGGCGTAACGTTACGATTATAACGTAAGACTATAGAAACAATGACAGACGTTAGCTTCAGTAAAGTTAGCTTCAGTAGAGTTAGCTTCAGTAAAGTTAGCTTCAGTAAAGTTAGCTTCAGTAAAGGTAGCGTCAGTAAAGTTAGCTTCAGTAAAGGTAGCTTCATTAATTGAGAGAAAATGTGCGCCTCTGGGGTTTGTAGTCTTTGTAATTACGTATTTTCACAGTCTTATACCTTTCACAGTTTTACATCAATGTGTCCCTGAGCAAGACACTTAACCCCTAGTTGCTCCAGAGGCGTGCGACCTCTGACATATATAGCAATTGTAAGTCGCTTTGGATAAAAGCGTCAGCTAAATGAATAAATGTACATCAAACTGTGACTTTCTTGACTTTAAAATGTATCTTTTAAATTGACAAACATCATGTAATTCAGGGCTCAATTCAAACGAGATCAAAATATTTGTTGTCTCTCGCCATTGACTACCATAAAATATTTTTCCGAAATAAGGTCCCATGGTGGTCGACCGGAAGGGGAGGGGCTTAGGCTCTCTGTAGGAGCGTTATTAAATTGTTCTCAGACTCTGTGTGTGTTCGAGTTGTGATGTTGTGTTTCTCTACAGGTCAGTTTGGGCACCAGCGACACGCTTTTCCTGTGGATCCCGGATCCCAAACCCACAGTCGAGGGCCACATCTTCTGTAACCCGGTGGACTGCAGTGCGTACATGGCTTTGATATGGTAAAACACACACACACGCCTGATGTAAACCGCGGTATGTTTCCGTCAGACTGACAAAATAACACAATTATAATACAGTTTTTTCCTAGGGATGCACGATATATCAGCCCCCATATCGGTATCGGCTCGATAAGAAAATTTGCCCGATATATATTAAAGCCGATAAATGATGTATTATTCCCTTCAGCTGAGACGCTTCAGATGTTCAACATGATGGTTTTGAATTGCTTGAAATATGATTGGAATCACTTTGAAAAGGAAAATACAGTTTTCAGTGCAAGTCTGTCATATCGGCTTCATAAAATTATAATCAGAACATTAAAATTGTGTGATTAGGACACGGCTTTAATGGTGAGACTTTTGTTTTTGTAATCAGGCTCTCAAAAATTATTTACAAATTTGGATTCGGATTTATCAGCCACAGTGTTTCCCCTACCATTGTTTTGGGGGGGCGGCCCGCCCCCCCAAAACGACCCCCCGCCCCCCCCTAAAATGCTGACGAAATCCAGTCATAAAAAAGGAATTTACTGTATAACGAGGAATTTCACGGAATTTGTAAATTTGAGGAATAAATAGAAAGCAGTTCAGTACACTTGAAATCAAATCGCGATGTAGACTAGTGTGTGTGAATGTTAAAACACAAAGACTATTTAAATACGAATCCTGCATGTTCTGTGTGAATGAATGGTGCCGCCGACGCGCAGTTTCATTTACCACACACACACACACACACACACACACACACACACACACACTGTAGCACGTGTGACGTTTGCGCTGTTTTTTTTGCCTATATGAAGACACAACTGCATGAACTTCCTCTCCAGGCTCTAGATCCACTCCGAAAGTCACTTCGTGACCATTTAACCGCTTCATTTGAGAAAAACTATCATCATGACATAAACACACAGAAACTCAAAAGGTCTTCACGGCAACCCGTCAAAATAAAAGTTCGGTTTAACTTGACAGAAATATATTACTGTTGTACAGTAAAATTTAGATATCTCCCAATGTAATAATACTAACACCGATCCAAAAAAATTATCATCAAAACTACATTTAAGGCATAATCCATGTTTTAATTTTAACAGTAAAGCTCATTGTGCAGCACGTTATTTGACAAAAAGTTTATTTAATTTAATATTATTAAAATTGATGATAAATTATCAAATTTGTGTTTTATGTCTTCATTTTATTACCAGAAAAAATACAACATAGAATTAGTGTGAATTTTTTTTTCATATATATTTTTTGAAATGTTGTATAAGTTTAATGATTTTATGATGATTTCAATTAATTAGACATGCTTTTTGATTGCTAAAAAATTTACACCACGTATCCATAACACGCCCGCTCCGCAACAATAGCAGCCCCCCCCCCCCCCCCCCCCCGAAAAAAATCCTAGGGGAAACGCTGAGCCAATATATCGGTTATCGGCTTTCAAATGTAAAGAATTATCGGTTATCGTTATCGGCCAGAATATTCATATTGGTGCATCCCTATTTTTTTCTCTCTAGATTTTGGGGTGAAATATGACATTTCTCAGTGAGATTTGTGAGTTTGTATGATTCTGTGTGTGTGTTTAATGTGTAGTGCACACGTGTGTGTGATCTGGTCTATAAGTGTTTGCCAGGAGAGCTGATGATAATGCAGTGTGCTTGAGGAATAACCTCCTCAACTCTTGAGTCTCAGTCCTCGTGTGCAGCCGAACACTTCCTTCACTTCAGCGCGAGAGGAATAAATGTAAATACTGTTCTCTGCAGCTCTCCACTGACCTTGTAGCAGTTTTTTATTTGACGTTTGAGTGTTTTTCTTTGCGTGAGAGATGTGGAGCTTTACCCTTAAAGCCTGAATGTATAAAAAGAGATTTGAGTTATGTGCTTTTTCCTGAGGATGTGAAATTGTTTCCTGAGTTGAAAGGAATCAGCTCGCGTAAGTGCTGCGTTTCTTCTTCTATCTTTAGATGTAATGAAGATTGACCTCATTCACGTCAGTCTGTCAGTAGAGGAAAAGAGCCGTACTCACACCGCTCAAAGGCAGAACGTTTTAGTTTGAAGTGTTAAATGTGAAGAGCGGCACAGTCACTGGTTATTTGTGTTTCACCTGAAACTCTTCTCTTGTGTTTCTCACAGCTTTAAAAATGGCTCTTTCACACGAGAGAGGATTCGTAATGAATGTGCTGGAGGATCATGGGAACTTTTCTCCAGCGCTTTGAGGTCCACGCCGATGGGAAACAATGGAAATTTAGGTGATTAAATATTGGTGATACCAGGGTTATTGTAGCTGACTAAAACGGTAAAAAAAAAAGAAACTTTCGTTACTTGAATTAAAAAAATATTATTAAATAAAATACATCTTATTTTATTTCAGCTCGTTTCCGATGCAAAAATTCTTATTTTCATTTTTTTAATTTGATGTATTAAAATAACTAAAATTCCAACTGAAATAAAAATGGATATACTATATGCAGATTTTAAAAAAATAAAAAATTACACAACAAAATGACTAGAAGCCATAAAATAAAATAAAATGACTAAAACCATAATAAAAAAGTAAATAAAATCAGTTAACATTTTTTAAAATATTTTATTTTATTTCAGCTCATTTTCCAGAGCAATATTTATCATTGTCATTTAGATTAACTTAATGTACTAAAATAACTCAAATTTAAACTGAAATTAAATTAATAAAAAATATATACACATATTTAAAAATCAATAAAAATGGCAAAATAACAACAAAATTACTGAAACCATAAAGAACATTTTCGTTGTGACGAAATACAATAAATGATACCTGAAATGAAATACGTATTTTTTGTATTCATTTAAAAAAAAAATTCTTTTTATTATTATTATTATTCCAGTAACATTAAATTGTAACCTTAATATAAATTGTAACATTAACAGAAAGTCATATATAATTTTTTTTAATGTATATATATATATATATATAAATATATATATATAATATGTTAAATATATTTTTTAAAATAAATGAAAGAACAGCATCTGAATGATACTGTATGCTTCAGCCCAGCCGGGATACTGTGTGCTCCTCTCAGAGACATTAGTGGTGTGGGGTCCATATGCTTCTCTCATGACCCGCCGTCTCTCGTGGGTGTTTAATCACTGCCGCCGGATGAAGCCGAGCCGTTTGTCCTTGTCCTGATGCGTCTGTGTGTTTTCAGGCATGTATTTCGACGTGATGGAGATTACGCCTCCCGCTGTCGGCGTTCACAGGTTTAATGCTGAAGGTCAAAGGGTGAGTCACGAGTGTGTGTGCTGTAAACAACACACACTCGCTACAGATTGATCTGCCCTTTTCAGCTTCATTTACTTCAGCTGAACAGGATTGCAAATATTGCCACTGATCAGATAATTGCTTAATTTGTGCTAATTGGGTCACAGTTCAGTTCACCTGCAATAAGATGCTCATTAACCCCCCAGCAGTCGCTCCGACTGTGGTTCTGTTCTTGCTGTGCTATTTACAGTTTTTACTCAGAACATTTTTTTTTTCATGAAAACAGGCTGGTCACATTTCACCTTAAAATCTTCGGAAATTCTGGAAAAAATGGGCAGGTGCATTGATACTCAGGCGCACAGACACACATCTGACACCAGGTGGCGCTATAATAAGGCTATTTGCATTTTGGATCATAACTTTGGAACCCTAAGATTTAGAAACACATTTTTTTCTCCCTCAGAATCCTTGAGTCAAGTCGTACAAATCTTCTCTGATTCTATTTCCGCCTATAAAATTATTTATTTTCCTTTTTTTTAACACCTAGGCTGTTGGAATTTTGATTAGTTGAAGCATTGCAAAGTTATAAGTTAATTAACTCGTTTTTACGACTTGACCTATAGTTGCTGAATGCATTGTTCAAGCTTAACGAAAATCCACCAATAGGGGGCGCTACAACTAAAAAAAACATTGCAGCTCTGTAACCGTATGATCGATAAAGTTGAAAATTGATATGCTGCATATTTGGTGGACATCCTAACATATCCTATAATATGATTCAGATACTTAAAAAAAATTAAGTTAGCATGTATTAATTTATTTATTTATTACAGTAATGACAATTTGGGGGTTTTGTTTAATTGTCATAAAAATTATGTCTCGGTGAAAAATATATATTTTTTTTAGGGCTGGGAAAAAATTTATCGTAATTAATCGCATCCAAAATAAAAGTTTTGTTTACATAATATATGTGTGTGTAGTGTGTATAATTATTTTGTATATATAAATACACACATATGCATGTATATATTTAAGAAATATTTGCATGTATATACTGTATATATATTTATACATCATTTATATTATATATAAATATACATATTTTTATATGAATAACACATTTTTCTTAAATATATACATGCATGTGTGTATTTATATATACAAAATAATTATACACACTACACACACATATTTTATGTAAACAAAACTTTTATTTTGGATGCGATTAATCACGATTAATTTTTTCCCAGCCCTAATTTTTTTTTCATTTTATTAACTATAAATCTGATATATATTTATTATTTCTGTGATTTTGAGGTAAACTATGACCCGGACATGTTCATGACATTAATGATTCTTGAATTTTATGGTTGTGCAGAAAAGTTCTTGATGTGTTATAGGTTCTTCTTGGTTGCTGCTTTGTTTTAAACACCAGAACACAGATTTTCTAAAGAACTAGATAATCATTTCCTGTCTGTAAAACGTTTTTGGTTGTAAGCTGAATCTGTATTTTTCCAGCATGAGTTGATTAAAGCACGAACCCGGTTCTCATCCTGAGTTTGATTGACAGCTGGCGGAGTCGGTTGAGTTCAGCTCAGTGCTCATCTGTGGGAATGTTGGCGTCAGACTCAAAGAATGCTTTATGGGAGCAGGAACGGTCTCTGGTTACCTGAAGCCCGTCTTTGTGTCCGCTCTTGCACAGGTAGCTGCCTTTGACCGCGAGGTGGAAATCCGAGCCCTGGTTGAAGGACAGTTCTTGGCCAAACGAGTTCATGCCGAAAAGCTGGGCTACAAGATCAGTAAGTGTCTGATCTCCATCTCATGTTCTCACTGCTGTCTGATCATCTTTGAGTGAGTTATCTCTCTCCTGACACTGCAGTGCTGTTTCCTTTGTCAGTCGTTAATATTACCTTAGCAACTGCATAGAAACATGCTAAATCCTACCTTTATTACCTTAGCAACACCTTAGCAACCGCATGGCAACATGCTGAAACCTCAACAGCAACCGCGTTGCAGCAATTGCATAGCAACACCCTAGACACTGCATGGCAACATGCTAAATCCTACCTATATTACCTTTGCAACTGCACAACAACATGTTGGACCTGCAGCAGTAACCGCATAGCAACACCTTAGCAACCAAATGGCATCGTGCTAAAACCCAGCTATATGTCCTTAGCAAACGCATAGAAACACCCTTGCAACCAGACAGCAAAATGCTAAAACCCACCTATATTATCTTAGCAACTGCATAGCAACACCCTAGCAACCACAATAAAATGTGCTAAAACCCACCTATATTACTTTAGCATCTGCAAAGCAACACCCTAGCAGCCACATGGCAACGTGCTAAAACCACCTATATTATCTTAGCAACTGCATAGCAACACCCTAGCAACCACATGGCAACGTGGTAAAAAAAAAAACTTTACTAGCTTTTACACATGCATTTCGGGTTCGTCTCATTCTTTGCTCTTCTCACTGCTGAACGAGTGTGTACAGTATTGAGCATCTCCACGCCCATGTGCCGTTTGTGACGTGCCGGCGGTTCTCATTCCTCGGCGGCGGCGAGCGCGGCGCGGGTGATTATATGATGAAGCGAGACTCTGGCTGCCAAGAGCTGCCGAAACAAACACGCTTTAATTAAACTCCCATCAGCCACTGAGCACGGGGAATGTCCTCCTCGCCTGAACGAAACTCCCCTGATTCTGGTCTGACCCGCTCGCGGCTCACTGTTAGAAGAAGACCAGCGCTCAGAGTTTACCTGTCAATCATCATGGGTCATATTCCCTCATGTTCATGCAGATGTGTGTTTTCACATCAATATATAATTAGTACCACTTTTAGGTCTCAAGTGTCACTGACATTATTTTAAAGGGATCGTTTTTAAACGTATAGAAAATAAAATGATTATACATTATTATGCCGTATATTATACCATTCAAAAGTTTAAAGCCAGTAAGATTTTATTTATTTTTTTAAGAAATTCATACTTTTATACAACAAGAAAACATTAAATTGAGTAACAATGCTGAAAATTCAGCTTTGATCACTGGAATAAATTACATTTTCCTATATATTCATATAGAAAACCACTGTTTCACATTGAAATAATATTTCACATTTTTTACCGTATTTTTTGTCAAATAAATACAGTGATGGTGTTCGCAAGAGATTTTAAACATTAAAAAAATCGTACAAACCCCAAACTTTTGATTGATATTGTATATTATATATAAATAAAATAAATCCTCTTTATGGCATCATGCATGTTTTTAACATTTTTTGAATTTAATGTTTTTTCTGCGTTCCACCATAAATATTAGATCAAAGTTTCTGATCACTCATTAGGCGTCATTGATGTGTAAATGTAGACGATCATGTTTTGATGTTTGACTGTCGGACATCAGACAGTTCGTGTTTTGAAGTGTAGTCTCAAAAGGATTTACAGTTTTTATCTCTGCATTCAGTGAAATATTTGGGTAACGCTTTACAATAATGTCTCGCTAGTTAACTTCAACTAACAATGAGCAATAACAAAAAAAAAATAATGTTGGTGAATAAAAATATTCATGTTAGTACTTAATAATAGCAGAAGTAACAATATTACTAAATGTTGAGATTAATATTAACTAAGATTAATACATGCTGTAGAAGTATTGTTCATTGTTAGTTATTTTCTAACTAATGTTAACAAATGAAACCTTATTGGAAAGTGTTTGTGAAGTTTTTTTTTTACAACAATACAATATAAGATGAAAAAAGACTACAAATAACAAACAAGAGAGAAAAAAGAGGGGAAAATTACCAATTACTCGTTCAAGAATAGAGAAGTTAATACTTAAAATATAAAGTGCACACCTTGAATTAATTCTAATATATAGCAGCTATATCTAAATTTGAAATGCATAAATAAATATTGAATGAATGAATATGAATAATTTCTTTCTTTTCTTTCTTTTTCCTCTTCAGAACATGATCATTAGTAACAGAGCATATTTTAACAAGAAGATAATAACAACAAAATCTCAGCATGTTCAAAAGAAAAGAAAAAATATAGAACAAAAAAAGAAGGAAGAAGCTAACTTATATTTACCTTCCCCTTTTACACATCTAGCTTTGAAACTATAATATTATAATCTACTTCAGTAAAATAAATGTTAAACTAAGCACCCAGCATCTCTTCCACACACTGCATGTTCTCTCAGATATTCCCAGAGCCGAGGGAGCTTTCTCAAAGGTTAGTCTTTTATCGGACAGGAACGCTGTGTGTCGATTTGTGCCGCAGGTGTTTTGACATTCGGTGTTGCCGCGGGGCGATGGTGTGATGTGAACCCGCTCTCGTCCGCAGGTCCGCTGTGTTCTGACCAGGGTTTGACCAGACGCGTCTGTCAATAGCTATTAATAATGCACACGCAGGCTCTGTAGTCAACACTAACATCTCAATGAGACTGTGGACGCATGGGTGTGTTTCAGTGCATGAAAACACCACATCAGAAGCTCGTTGATGGAGAAACAAGCGCCGGCGCCGGATATGAGATGCATGCAGAGCGCATTTGCATTATTGATCAATAAATAACCATGTGATTCATTCTGTGTGCGTCCGTATGAGTCTCTCTGTCCTGAATATATATGTGCTTTGCAATTAATCCCTGTGAGAAGGCATTGATGATGATGAAGATGATGATGAAGATGGCCACACCCCCTCACTGTTCACTTTGACTCATGGATGGAGATCTCACTACCGTAAATTAGCATATCTCACTAAAATTGGGTACAAAATAAAAGTATGTGTTTACTAATGTGTGTGTGCTGTGTATAGTAAACACACACATGCATGTATATATTTAAGAAAAATGTGTTATTTGTATATGAAATATTTATATATTATATAAATATATACATGCAAATATTTCTTAAATATATACATGCATGTGTGTGTGTTAATATATATACAAAATAATTATACACAGCACACACACACATGGCTGGAATTATTTATTCTGTTGAATATCTGTAGTGTATAAAAACATTTATTCTTTAAAAAAATGTGTAGATCTTACATGTAAAAGCTGAATGTAAATTTTAAAGATCAGGATGTGAATTATAAATCCGAATGGAAGGCATTCACGTTTAAATTATGTCTACTTTATTGCATATTTCAGTTACATATTTTTATAAGTAAGATTTACATTTATTTTTGCTTATATTCATAAGAAATATTCATGTCTTTCTTTATTGCTTTCAGGGTGTCCGCGGATCCTTTAAGGCATTTTAAAACTTAATGTGAAAATAAAGCCGTAATTAGCATTAACATGTTTTTAATCCACTTTTCAAAGGTGATAAAAATGCAGTCAGACTGACGCCGCAGTGAAGATGTAGATATCATCACATGCTTTTGAACGTTTTAAACCGGTCTAATGCATAAAAGTGAATTAAAACAAAACTATACTGTAGTACTGTTATTTGTATCCCCAAATAAAAATGTATTATGATTATCATTATTATTATTATTATTATTATGGTAATGATGTGCAGGTTTTAAAATTTTATGGAAATATACCCTGGGTTTCTTTCATGCTTTCTTTCTAATGATTGGTGTTATATTCATGTGTAGGAGTAACACAATAGATGCTGATAGACTCTGGATTACCCAGTGTGTGTGTGTGTGTGTGTGTGTGTGTCCGTCTTCAGCAGCACCTGTAGGTCTGAGCGTTTGCTCTTAGGAACGAGTCTCATGAATATTTAATGAATGCAAATGAGGCTGATCTTAATCATTCCGTCAGTCTTTTTATGCGGAAGGAATGCTGGGAAAAAGCCAAACCAGAGCATGCCTGCAGTGTTGTTTGCTTATGCTTATGAAGAATCAAACCGAGATCCACTGGATGTGTCGTTTTATATATTTATATATATATATATATATATATATATCCATCTCTTTCTGTCTGATTATCATGTTCATGTTGAGATGCAGTTTGTTGATCTCAGATCTGTTCCTCATGGTACTCAAATTTTACAGGTGCAATAATTTTATGGTTTAGATCTGCAGTGATTTTCCTTTTTATGTGCCATTTTATTGCATAACATTTGTTTATATGCTTTATGCAGGCTGAATTATGCTTTAATTAGCATAACATAATGTTTTATGTCTCATTCAGCCTGTGACGGCAGTGTTAACATGACTGATGCCTGGCATGCTTCATACACACACACACACAGCTCACAGCTCTTCTGTTATGATCTGTCTGTTAATCCAGCTATTGTCACAGGCAGTAAGTGTAGTTTATGATGATATATAACTATAAATCTCTCTCTCCTGTAGTTCAGGGCACTCGAGTGCTGGCAACAGGAGGAGCGTCATCTAACAAGGACATTTTACAGGTATTATTTTAGGACGCTGTTGTTATCACTGCAACACTGATCACATGATTATGAGTCAGTAGTTATAGCGTAATATCCTCATTATGATGCATCTGATGATCATTATGACTTGTAATGTTCATATCTCAACTCTACAGGTTCTGTCGGATGTCTTCAACGCCCCGGTTTACACCATCGACGTGCCGAACTCGGCCTGTCTGGGCTGCGCTTACAGAGCTCTGCACGGTAAACACACTTTATGCTTATTATAGTTATGTCATAACACAGATCATTCTGGTCCTGTCGTCTGATTGGTCAATCCACAGCCTCCACAGAGACCAACTATTAACCTCAGTTTACATGTCATCACTAGATCTACTAGTGGATGGGTGATTTGACAGATTTACATTTTATAAGATAATGCCAGTTTAAATGTCTCATTTTTATGTATTTTAAATAATATATGAATATATGAATTAATTAATTATAGTAATATACAAGTCATTATCATTAAATGTAATTAACATTCACATTTTTTAAATAAACATTCAAGATTTTTTTATTTAACATTTTGATTTAAAGTTAGATGTAATATTTACATTTGAACAAAAATAGATTTAAGAGTAATAGTTTATTTTTAATTATTTTATGTTCTTTTATTTTATTTTATATCTGCTAGTTGAAGGATGATGTACCAGATTCACATTATAAGATAATGCTGTATTTTAATGTATTTTAATGTATAAATTATACTATTAATGTATTAAATGTAAACGTAATTAATTTAAATGTTAAATATAAATCAGTATTAGATTTTACTCATTTGCATTTGCTTAAATATATTTTGTATAGAAATAGATTTAGGATTTATATTTATAGGTAATAGTTTTTTTTCTTTTATTATTTTCTTTTATTTATTTTTATAATTTTTATTTATTTATAAGTACTAATGCATGAAAAATACATTATAATATACACTATATGCATACTATAATATACTATATATGCATACTAATATAATATACATACTATAATATATGATAAATGATATAATATGTAATATATGATAAATGAGACATTTTAATGTTTTATTAAAAATGTATTTAGGTAAATCTGCCAGAATTGTTATATTTGGCACCCAGACAGTTACTGGAAGGAACCGAGCAAAGCTTCACTGACCGGCCAGAATATGTGAATAAGTGTGTGTCCTTCAGCTGAGCCTCCACGTCTCGGTCTCTCTGACGTCCCGCATCGATCTGATCGTACAGAGGAAGCTCGCTTTACTCCGCTAATGATGCCTTTTGCTTTCGAGTGTGTGTGTGAGGGCCGAGATTCAGACAGACTTCAGTCTGATCATGTTAATATGATGTGATGGAGAGGGTCGTTCAGACGCCAGTCGCTCTTCAGTGCTTCATTACCAGAATCAAACACACAGATGAGACTTTAATCTCTGTCTGCATGATGAGGACTTTCTGCTTCACACAAACAGTCATTAATGACCCGGGGTCGTCGCTTTCTTTAATAGACTTTAGACTTTACATGGAGAGCGACTTCCTTTGGTGGATTCCCGTAAATCTGAAGGGTTTACACATTATTCTGATCTTTTGTTAATTGGGAGACGAGACACTCAAATTGGCTGCATCCCTTTGCTTGGGTAATATATTTGCATAGAAAACAGCTATTTTAGATTGCAAAAAATATTTAGGATATTTTTGATTAAATAAATACAGTCTTGGTGAGTGTATATATATATGTATGCTATGCATTTACACACGTGCACTGCTGAAACACAGTAAAGCTTCCAGTATATTTATGCATGCTCATTTCAGTGAATGACTCAAACTTTGGGAAACTCTGGGAAATGACAGTTGAGCAGTGCATGTGTGTGAATGCATGATAGTGCATGTGTGTGAGTGCATGATAGTGCATGTGTGTGAGTGCATGATGGTGCATGTGTGTGAGTGCATGATGGTGGATGTGTGTGAGTGCATGATGGTGGATGTGTGTGAATGCATGATAGTGCATGTGTGTGAATGCATGATAGTGCATGTGTGTGAGTGCATGATAGTGCATGTGTGTGAGTGCATGATGGTGGATGTGTGTGAGTGCATGATGGTGGATGTGTGTGAATGCATGATAGTGCATGTGTGTGAATGCATGATAGTGCATGTGTGTGAATGCATGATAGTGCATGTGTGTGAGTGCATGATAGTGCATGTGTGTGAGTGCATGATGGTGGATGTGTGTGAGTGCATGATGGTGGATGTGTGTGAATGCATGATAGTGCATGTGTGTGAATGCATGATAGTGCATGTGTGTGAATGCATGATAGTGCATGTGTGTGAATGCATGATAGTGCATGTGTGTGAGTGCATGATGGTGGATGTGTGTGAGTGCATGATAGTGCATGTGTGTGAGTGCATGATGGTGGATGTGTGTGAGTGCATGATAGTGCATGTGTGTGAGTGCATGATAGTGCATGTGTGTGAGTGCATGATAGTGCATGTGTGTGAGTGCATGATAGTGCATGTGTGTGAGTGCATGATGGTGGATGTGTGTGAGTGCATGATAGTGCATGTGTGTGAGTGCATGATGGTGCATGTGTGTGAGTGCATGATGGTTGATGTGTGTAAGTGCATGATAGTGCTTGTGTGTGAGTGCATGATAGTGCATGTGTGTGAGTGCATGATGGTGGATGTGTGTGAGTGCATGATGGTTGATGTGTGTAAGTGCATGATAGTGCATGTGTGTGAGTGCATGATAGTGCATGTGTGTGAGTGCATGATAGTGCATGTGTGTGAGTGCATGATGGTGCATGTGTGTGAGTGCATGATGGTGCATGTGTGTGAGTGCATGATGGTGCATGTGTGTGAGTGCATGATAGTGCATGTGTGTGAGTGCATGATGGTGGATGTGTGTGAGTGCATGATAGTGCATGTGTGTGAGTGCATGATGGTGCATGTGTGTGAGTGCATGATGGTGGATGTGTGTGAGTGCATGATAGTGCATGTGTGTGAGTGCATGATAGTGCATGTGTGTGAGTGCATGATGGTGGATGTGTGTGAGTGCATGATAGTGCATGTGTGTGAGTGCATGATGGTGGATGTGTGTGAGTGCATGATAGTGCATGTGTGTGAGTGCATGATGGTGGATGTGTGTGAGTGCATGATAGTGCATGTGTGTGAGTGCATGATGGTGCATGTGTGTGAGTGCATGATGGTGGATGTGTGTGAGTGCATGATAGTGCATGTGTGTGAGTGCATGATAGTGCATGTGTGTGAATGCATGATTTGTTTTTTTATTCAATCTTTACAGAAGTAAAATCTGTTGCGAACAGTCAGAAAAGGTCTGATCAAATCTGAAATGCTGTTGCTTTTCCTCTCAGACGAATGTTGTGTGAAACATAAGAGCCTTTTCATCAGGATAAGAGAGATTGAGTTCATGACGCCTGTGGTCTGAATCAGTTTCCCAAACTCTATTCGATTATGACCCATTAGACGGATTAATCATGCGTTCACACTCATTATTCCGCGTTACATCGTGTCGTGAGTCAGTACAGAAGGAAGCCTGGAGCTGAAGCCTATGATCAGTCGTACTGTAACTGAAGGCCTTTAGCCAGCGCTGGTCTTCTGACTCCAGCCACCTGATGGACAGTCAACGCTCGCTCACGTCAACACAAGTCCATTTTCATTAGATCTGCCGCTGGATTTAATCGCCTGTGGTGATTTATGGTGTGTGCTGCTGCTGTCAGAGGTGCTGTGGTGATAACAGTGTTTCTGCTGCGTTTGCTGGAACAGAATAAACCAGAGACGTCTGTAACTCCTGCAGAGACATTAGCATTGCCATTAGTATGATTGGCTTAATATTAATATGATTAATACACAACCTCCATGCTGCAATCCTTGGATATGAGCCAGTCACGTGAGCTATTTATTTATATGTATTTGCCTTTATCAATTTGCCTTAATTTATTTATTTATTAAACCATTTATGTTTAAATGCATTTCCATTTATTTGGTTAAATGGATTGAAAATATTTTTTGTTTGAATGCATTTAAATTGATTTGTTCAAATGCATTTACATTTTATTTATTTAAATTCATAGAAGTTTATTTGGTTAAATGCATTTAAATTGATTTATTGCATTTATTTGGTTAAATGCATTGAAAATGTAATTGGTTTTAAATGCATTTAAGTTTGTTTGGATAAATGCATTTATTTATTAAAAATTAAAAAAAAAAAATTTACGTATTATAATAATATAATTCAAATAATTGTATTATAATAATTTTAT
>JARWKJ010000023.1:2455119-2482619 GCA_029959095.1 Rhinichthys osculus | reverse complement strand
ACACACACATATAAACAGAGACCCGAACCAGAAGCTCTCGAGGTACACACACACACACACACACACATATAAACAGAGACCCGAACCAGGAGCTCTCGAGGTACACACACACAAACACACACACACACATATAAACAGAGACCCGAACCAGGAGCTCTCGAGGTACACACACACACACACACACACACATATAAACAGAGACCCGAACCAGGAGCTCTCGAGGTACACACACACACACACACACACATATAAACAGAGACCCGAACCAGGAGCTCTCGAGGTACACACACACAAACACACACACACACATATAAACAGAGACCCGAACCAGGAGCTCTCGAGGTACACACACACAAACACACACACACACATATAAACAGAGACCCGAACCAGGAGCTCTCGAGGTACACACACACACACACACGTATAAACAGAGACCCGAACCAGGAGCTCTCGAGGCACACACACACACACACTTCAGTCTTTCTCTTCAGTTTTCACACAGTGCTGTTGCATTATTGCAGTATTTTCATCGCTTTCAGAATCTTTGATTCTGTGAAGTCGTTCGTGAACTGATTCAAATATGAAGCGGTGGAAGATGTGGACGTCATGCAAACAAAAACACAATTTAAAATCATTTATTAGGTTTTTAACATATAATAGCTGGAATATATGCAGCATTCCATCACTGTATGTCCGCTAAATAGAGTTTATGAATTAATAGCTGATAGATTCATAAACATTTTTGCTATAAAACAATGGGTTATCATGATTTATTCATGATTCATGGCTCTTTCTAACTGAAGACTATATTAACATAAAAAAGTGTCAATTTTGCCTAAATCTCACACTGATGATGTTATTGCACATGTTCAAGGTGAATAAATCGTTATGTATTGTAATATTTTTTGTAAAGTCTGTAAATCAGTTCTTTTCAACTGTTCATTTCAAAAAATTAATTTAAATATGATTCAGTGATTCCTTAATTTTAGTGACATTCCTGATTTTGTTTTATGTAGGAACACATTGCTGTTTATGACGTATGGATTTAGTTGCATTAACAAGGGCGTTTATTGTAATTTCATGTTTTAATCCAGTTTGTTGCCGCGGTGATTCAGCTCATGATACATAGTTATCAGAACCAAACTATAATTTGCCATTAAACGATACTAAAATTCATTTAGTCGTTGACTCGAGACGAGTTTAGGAATTGATTCATTGAAAAGATTTGACTGAAAAAGGAATAATTCATTCATGAATCTGACATAATGGATTGAACATTGTTGTTGTAAATTCTGCTCATTTAAATATCCGTATAATGCCATGTTTCAAAGTCTTGATGTAGTTTCAGGCTGATGTAGAACAGGTTTGCATGCATTATTTCCTCATATTCTCCATTGTTGCGGCTCCTTTCTTCCCAGTCTGTCAGTAACGCTCTGTTTACTTCCTGTCTCTATGAAGCCCCTCCTCCTGAAAAGCACACTGTGCTCTGATTGGTCGGCTGGATCAGTGTGTTGTGATTGGTCGAGCGCTTCGAGTGTGTTTGGGAAATGCCCCGCCCCTTTCCATAACCGCCAGTTTAACACACTACTGACTCACTCAACCAGGCCCCGCCCCTTTATTCTGCGTATGAATTATTATAATGAGGAATATTGTGACGTGTTCGTTCCCGGGAGAAACTCAAGACTACAATGGAGGCGTTTCAGGAGTTCAGAAACACTGACACTGATATAGAGAAGATCTTCTTCATGCTCAAACAGCAACATTACATGTTAAAAGCTTAATTAATTAGTAACAGCGAGTGTGTATTGTGGAGTCCTGACAGGAACTATCTGCTGTTATGAGCCAAACTGGAGTCATGTGACCTTTTCACGCTGAACTCTTCTTCATGAGTCACTGCGTCTTCATTAAATGCTTCTTTCATGTAGAGAGACGGGTTGTGCAGGACTGACATGCCATCCTCTCGGCCCGTTCAGCGGGTCGGGTCAGTCCAGGACGAGCCCAACAGCACTGACTCTAGATCAGCACTGGATCATAAGCTTTACAAACACTGTTAGACTTCATGATCCTGCAGGAGGAGAATAATGCACTCATACGTGACAGAAAATATAAGACTGATGCATTGATGTCGTGTTAACATGATCCTGAACAACAGTGTGTGTGTGTGTGTGTGTGTGTGTGTGTGTTTTTGCTTGTGCAAATCGCCTCTTTCTCAAAATTCAACATCATGCATATACGCGCACCATCAGTCATTTAGTTTTGCAGAAACTTCGTTTATTTATTTATTTAATCATTAATTTATTGCATTTAAATTTATTTCTTGAATGCATTTTAATTTATTGAAGTAATTTGTTGAAATGCATTTACATTCACTTGTTTAAATGCATTTAAGTTTATTTAAATGAATACATTTAAATGCAATAAATATTTAAATAAACTTAAATGCATTTAAACAAGTGAATGTAAATGCATTTCAACAAATTACTTCAATAAATTAAAATGCATTCAAGAAATAAATTTAAATGCAATAAATATTTAATTTCTTTTAAAATGAAATTTGTTAAAAATGCATTTGAAAAATTTATTTATTTATATATTTATTTCATTTTAATGTATGCATTTACATTTATTTAAATATTGTATTTATGTATATATGTATTTATTTTAAAATGCTTATTATAATTATATTTAAATAATTTTATTATAATTATATTATTTACGTAATTTTAGTATAATTATATTATTTACGTAATTTTATTATAATTATATTATTTAAATAATGATTAGTTATTCTATTTAATAATAGAGGAAGGGGAGTGAGTTTTGAGTTTTGGAAGTTAGAATATGTTGCAAAGTACAGTGAACTTTTTAATGGAAATTTCCATATATTTCACTTTGTTTCTGGATCTTAATATGTCAAAGTACAAGTATGATTTGTTATTATGAACCGTTTATATTATATTGGGGGTGCAGTTTACTTGTCAGAAGCGTTTTAACTACCTTCCCGATTACAGCTGCAAGATTGACAGCTCTATTTAGCAAAAGGCAAATTGAGCAGAAATGTCCCATCATGCTCTGGGAATGAGGTGACAGGATTAAACCTCATTACTATGCATGAGTTTGGCTTTGACAGTTCGACACGAAACATTACGATCTGTTTTTCTTTCTGAATGCTGTTGCTGAAGGTTGAATATTTGTATTAGAGATCCGAACACAAAAGGAGATGTGGAGCAGAATGTGCATAAAATCATCCTTGGACTTCAGAAAAGAGAGAGAGAGTCGTGCTCTTCTGTTCTGGTCGGAGCTCGACACAAATTAAAAATAAAGTCATATGGATTTGGAACAGTCATATTAACTGAGTAAGTGATGACGGAATTATCATGTTTAGATAGATTACTCTGTTAACGTCTTTGACTTATTAATATCCAGGAACAAAGTGAAATATATGGAAATGTCCATAAAAAGTTCATTATACTATGCAACATATTCTAACTTCCAAAACTTTGTTAGTCACTTTTGCATGTGAACTGAAAAAAAAATGATTTTGGTAAATCATAATTATTTATGACACAAAAATCACAATTTTCATAAATATGTTATTAAAATGTGACATTATGGCATACTAAGACATGGTTAGGAGATAAAAAGTCAAAATTTTGACAAAAAGTTGAAATTATGAATTTTTAACTTTTCTCATAGTTTACTTTTACAGTAGTAGGTCATTATGATTTAGTATGTTAATTTTGACTTTTTATCGCATAAATATGACTGTCATAATTTGGACTTATTCTAAATCATAATTATGAAATAAAAAGTTGAAATTATGTTTGAAAAAGTAAAATTGTGGCAAAATAATGACATAAAAAGTTTTTTTTTTAATTCCTTAATTTATCTTTTCTCTTTTTTGACTTTTTTCGATTTACTTTATTTTTAGTTTGTCATAATTTCTATTTTTATCTTAATTATGACTTAGTATGTCATCATTTTGACTTATATTAAGAGTTGAACTTATATTAAAAAGTTGAAAGTGTGTATAAAAAGTAAAAATTATGACATAAAAAGTAAAAAAAAATGCCTTAATTTAACTTTTCTCATAATTTACTTTTAATCTCATCATTTACTTTTTGTCATAAATTGTCATAATTTTTATTGTAATTATGATTACGTATGTTCTATTTTTGACATTTGTCAAAAAATATTGTCACTTTTTATCTCATAGTTATGACTTAGTATGTCATAAGTCATGAATTAGTATTTTTTTTACTCATAATTAATGTCATAATTTTGATTTGCCAATTATGACTTTTTATGGGTCGTTTATACAACACCGTTTTCATCAAAAACCGGAAAACATTTGACATCGTTGTCATGTAAACGCACTTAATCTCCTGATAATGAATTCACCAAAGCTTATTCTCCTGTGTGACTGAGATGGGCTTCCGTCGAGTGTGTGTGTGTGTGTGTGTGTGTGTGTTGCCGCTGGCTTGAGGAACATGAATTACAGATATGCTTTTGATTATATTAGCGTGTCATGCTCAGGGCTCTGGCTTATTATAACCGTAATAACTCGCTCTGACCTGAAGCGGCGACATCAACGTCATATTCAAATCAAACGGGCCTTGATTATGTCTCCAATATCCGTTATGTTTCTCATCCCTTAAGAAGAGCTGGAGTTGTCTCTGTTTTCTTTTGTCTTTCTCACACTTCAGTAAATGCTACTTATGGTTAGATGAGCTTTTTAAGTCAACATGAAATGACATTGACAACCCATTATTTTCCTAAGCGGAATATTTGCAGGAAAATACAGCAGTGTTAACTAATACAATTTAGGACTTTATTAGTAAATGTTGAAATGAACTAAGTAAGGTTAACACAGTTTTGTTAACCAATAATTCATAAAAACAACTAAAGTGGCTAATCAGCCAAAATGCAAAATCGATGAAAGATTATGAGGAAATAGAATAAAGTGACTGATGAATCATTTACAGTAATTAATTACAAGTTAATGTTGATTTCATGTTGACTTTAATGTCCTTTGAATGTGATATTTAACATTTTATTCAGGTGAATTATTGTGAAAACCTGCAGCTTTTCTTTAAAAAGCAGAAATTGCTTGTTATTATTATTATTATTTTTCTTTTGTTCAGTTGTGTCTTTTTAAGTGCATCTGATAGTTTGTGCTGTCTCCTCAAACAATCACGCCGGATCACTGTTCGTGTGTGTGTGTGTGTGTGTGTGTGTGTGTGTGTGTGTGTGTGTGCGAGACACAGACGGATGATTCCTGAGAGTCGTCAACAGAACTGATTTACAACATCTATTCTTTATTTGAATCAGTTTTTAGTCCTGATTATGATTATTAGCTCATATGATGCCCATCACAATACATACATTAACTTTCAAAAGTTTGGGGTTGGTACGATTTTGCTCACCGATGCTGCATTTAATTAATCAAAAATACTGCCAATTTAAAAACATATATTTTTACACTTTTAATCAGCTGTTTTCTATGTGAATATACAGTAAAGTGTAATTTATTCCTGCGATCAAAGCTGAATTTTCAGCATCATTACTCCAGTCTTCAGTGTCACATGATCCTTCAGAAATCACTCTAATATGATGATTTGCTGCTCAAGAAACATTTATGATTATTATCAGTGTTGGAAACCGTGTGGAAACGGTTCAGGATTCTGTGATGAATAGAAAGTTCAAAAGAACAGCATTTATTTAAAATATAATCTTTTGTAACATAATAAATGTCTTACTGTCACCTTGCTGAATAAAAGTATTTATTAAAAAAAATCTTACTGACACCAAAATGTTTTAGTCCCCGTATATAAAGTGCTGAAAGCAAACTCGCGTTGTTTATGAAGATTGCACAGTGTTATAGAAACTGTGTTTGCTGACTCAGTAAAAGTGTGTGTTGCTCTTGACCTGTACTGGTGACACAAACCTCAGTTGCGTCACGCGGTCGTATTAATGCTGTTGACATGTTACACACACACAGATGAGCTGCTGCTGCACACACACACAATCAATAGATCATGTCAAGGGCCGGAAAGCAATTTTCCGAGGGAGAAAACATGATGGAGACGCTCTAACAAACTCTCCCTGAGCGCTCGAGAACATCATCTGAGGGATTCATACATCCCGACCATTATTGAGCCATACACACTTCAGTGGGATATAAAGTCCCTGTGTAGTGAAGTGCCCTACATAGACAGCACTGTAGGCGTCACGCGTGTGAATGTGAACCGCTGCATGACACAAGAGTGGAGAGAAAAGCTGATTATAAATCAGTTTGTATTTGATTCAATGCCCAAAAAGTGTCAATAATATATAAATAAATTAAATTAAAAATAATAATAGAAAAATATATAAACATAAATACAATAATAATAATTATTAGTATCATAAAATAATTATAGTAATAATCATTAAGGTTAAATAGAATAATAATTATTTAAAAAATAATCATAAATATGATAAATATACATATAATTATTGAAAATGATTTGTTTATTATATAATTATAAATGTTTTAAAGGATTAAAATATTAATAATAATAATAAATAATCATTCAACTTCAAGTCAATTTATTTATAGAGCACAACATAAACACAACATTTGTTGATCCAAAGTGCTTTACAGATGGTCAGATAAGTTAATAGAGAAAAAACTAATAATAATAATTATAAAAACTAATAAATAATCATTAAACATAAATATAATAATTATGCTAATAAGAAAAAGAACAAGAATAATGAATATTCATTCAACTTAAATACAATGATAATTGTAAAAACATTTATAATAAATAACCTTAAAACATAATAATAATAAATAATCATTACAATAAATATAATAATAAATAATAATCAAACATGCATATAATAATTGTTATTAACCTATTAATTATTAATCATTGATGTTTTTATCATATTGCCTTTTCTCAACGCTCGACGAGATATTAGCATAGAAACTCCTCAAGGACAGCTGAATATAAACACAACCGTCATAATATAAATGACAGAGAGAGAGAGAGAGAGAGAGAGAGAGACAGAGAGACAGAGAGAGAGAGAGACAGAGAGAGAGAGAGACAGAGAGAGAGAGAGACAGAGAGAGAGAGAGAGAGAGAGACAGAGAGAGAGAGAGAGAGAGAGACAGAGAGAGAGAGAGACAGAGAGAGAGAGAGAGAGAGAGAGAGAGAGACAATCTTTTATTAAAAGCAGGACACTTTCCTGAGACATGGAAAGAAAATTTGATTACCCCAATCTTTAAACAGGGCGAGAAGTACGACCCAAATAATTACAGGGGCATCACAGTGAGCAGCAACCTGGGCAAACTCTTCTGCTCCATCATCAACGACAGGCTAGTTCAGTTCATCCAACAACACAAGATCCTTAACAGTTCTCAGATTGGATTTATGCCTAAACAGAGAACATCAAACCACATTTACACACTCCACACACTCATACAAAAACACGTCCAACAAACAAAACAAGGCAAAATATTTGGCTGCTTCAAAGCCTTTGATTCGGTATGGCATAATGGACTTTTCCTAAAACTAATCCAAAGTGGAATAGGAGGAAGGACATATGACATTATAAAGGACATTTACAACGGGAACAAGTGCGGGGTGAAGATTAATGACAAACGTACTGATTATTTCAGTCAAACTAAAGGAGTCCGTCAAGGCTGCAGCCTCAGCCCGACTCTCTTTAACATCTATATTAATGAATTGGCTTCAGCACTTGAGAAGTCCTCTTGTCCTGGTCCGACCCTCGAGGACAGAGAAATCAAAAGCCTCCTGTACGCTGATGATCTTCTGCTGCTGTCTCCTCATGAAGAGGGTCTGCACCAAAGCCTCTCGCTTCTGGACCAGTACAGCAGCGACTGGGCCTTACCCATCAACATGGACAAGTCCAAAATCATGATCTTCCAGAAAAAACCTCGCCTTACTGACAAAAAATACACATTTACACTTGGGGGAACAATTCTTAATCATGTCACCTGCTATAATTATTTGGGTCTGACAATCTCAGCTTCTGGAAATTTTGACACTGCAATAAAAGATCTGACTGATAAAGCACGTAGGGCTTATTATAGTATAAGAAAACCCCTGTTCAAATTTAACCCACCCATCAAACTGTGGCTGAAAATCTTTGACAGCATCATCAAACCCATCCTTCTTTACGGCTGCGAAATCTGGGGCCCCAAATTTAAACTAAATTACGAATCCTGGGACAAAACCCCCGCTGAAATTTTCCACCTTGAGTTCTGCAAGAACATCCTGGGAACTCACAGAAACGCTCCAAGTCTGGGTTGCCGGGCAGAATTAGGCAGATTCCCTCTCCTATCTGAGATCCAGAAGAGAGCTGCAAAGTTCTGGTTTCATCTATCAGACGCACAGACAGAGAGCTACCATCACTGCGCTCTCAGACACAGGGCAGGACACACAGAGAGTGACCCCATGATACATTTAGTGGAAAAACACCAACTCAATTCATCAATTCAATTTAGACACTCAAAAGTAAAAGAAATAGGGAAAATAACCAAAGAAGAATACATACACGATTGGCAGATAAAGGTCACGCAACTAAATAAATTAAAATATTTCAACAAAATAAAGTCAGATTATAAATTGGCACCATACCTGACTGATATCAGTAACTATGGCCAGAGAAAGCTCCTGACTAAGTATCGCATTAGCGACCACAGTCTGTGTGTGGAGACGGGCCGACACCAGCAGAGCTGGAGAGAGAGAGAGCTCAGACTGTGTTCACACTGCCCTGACGGAGAGAGAGAGAGAGAGAGAGAGAGAGAGAGAGAGAGAGAGAGCTCAGACTGTGTTCACACTGCCCTGACGGGGCCGTAGAGGACGAGCTGCACTTCCTCACCGAGTGCAGCAAGTACAAAAACATCAGGGACGCTTATTTCACACAAATAGCACAGATTATACCTCAATTCCAACAAGAGAGCCTTATAAACAAACTGTTCTTATATATTGGGAGAGAAAGAAGAGTGTATTCAGCTGGCAGCGCAGTATGTGTCCTCCTGCCATCATATGAGGGAGAAGGGCTGAACCCTCTGCTCCATTAAACTGCTCTCTGTACTTATTTTTGTTATTGTATATATTTTTGTTATTTTATTTATTGAGATATATTTATGCATAATATGGAAATGTTTTTTTGTTTGTTTTTGTTTTTTTATTGTTCACTTTTATGTATCTACATATATGTTTATATATTACTACTGCTTTGGCAATATTGTGCTATTTTACAGTCATGCCAATAAAGCTCAATTGAATTGAATTGAATTGAATTGAATTGACAGAGAGAGAGAGAAAGAGAGAGAGAGAGAGACAGAGAGAGAGACAGAGAGAGAGAGACAGAGAGAGAGAGAGACAGAGAGAGAGAGAGAGAGAGAGAGAGAGAGAGAGAGAGAGAGAGAGACAGAGAGAGAGAGACAGAGAGAGAGAGAGAGACAGAGAGAGACAGAGAGAGAGAGAGAGAGACAGAGAGAGAGAGAGACAGAGAGAGACAGAGAGAGACAGAGAGAGAGAGAAAGAGAGAGAGAGAGAGACAGAGAGAGAGACAGAGAGAGAGAGACAGAGAGAGAGAGAGACAGAGAGAGAGAGAGAGAGAGACAGAGAGAGAGAGAGAGAGAGACAGAGAGAGAGAGACAGAGAGAGCAAAATACACACATGCATTAATCTTTAGTGATATTGAGAGGTGGGATGCAAAGCTCTGGATGGGTGTGTGTGTGTGTGACGTGTGTTTTCTGTGTTTGCAGGTGTATGCGCCGCTGCTGCTCAGATACACTGCGCTGGAAGATCAACTTCTCAAAGACTCGTAAACTCTCATCCATAAACACACTTTTATTAATACACCACATCTACAGATCATTACTCTCTACACAGTTAATATACAACTATTACAATATTATTTACTCAAATTATTTCATTAGTTGCATGATAAATGAAGGATGCCAGACTATTAAAATAATAAATTGCAATGACAAATGTGTTGTAGTGATGCATTAACACTTTAACTACACATGATTGTGTCAAATAAACAACATTTAAAGGTTTGAAACGTTCCAGAAATCCTGAGAACCGCTTTATTTCTGTAGCGCTTTATACAATACAGTGTTTCAAAGCAGCTTCACCGTAATAAACTGTGTCATAACTGATGAGTTTTGCAACACTAACTCGATTTCATCTGTAAAGCGGCTCTGAAGAAGACAATAGTGTCATTATTCTGTTCAGGTCAAAGGTCATCAATTATGCAACGAGTTCTTCAGTTCAGTTACACGCTCTACGTGCTTTTCCATTTTCCCTATTAAACCTTCATTCTGTGGATAAACGTGTGAATCCTGTGATCATGTTCATGAAGAGCCAGATCTTCTGTCATAATAAAGCCTGTGTGAGGTCGTCCACGTGTGTTTGGGTGGATTTATCACTAAGACCAGATGTTGTTATTATGGTGAACTTTGCACACGTTAATGTCATTTTCTTCCAGTTTTGTGGTTATCTTGATCATGTGATCTGGTAGGAATATCTCATCCTGGTTTAGTAGATCATAAGCCATGTTTCCATCCACTTGTCAATCGAATTATCTGAAGTTCGGTAAAAAACCTCATGCGAATAAAGCTGGTATAAGTGTGTTTCATCAAACGGCTGTAAAGCGGATCAAAACCTGTGTGTAATGACGTCACATGCTGTTTGTGATCAAATCGGTATATCGAATTGATTTGAGACATGTTAAGGTGTTTCCATTCATTTTCTCACCGAATTGCACAACATTCAAGCCAACATTTGCCAACAAAGTTTTACTAGGCAAAATGGATTGCACCATAATAACGTTTCCATCCGCGTTCATCGCATAAGCCGTATAACCATCAAGATAAAATCCGATGAGACCGATCGTATTTCATTTGAGTCGATATTCATGAAATTCAATCTAATTTTACTGTTTCCATAAGGCATTTTTCATTCGATATCACTTAATGCGGATAAAAACGTGTGGATGGAAACATAGCTATAGAGTCTCATATTGAACACATTATGAAATTGTGATAGCCTTTTATTCCCCTATTGTTCCGTATATCCGAGCGAAACGCTTCTGGATTAACAACAGATGTGGGCGGGGCTTGATTTTCTGCGTGAGGAATTGATTGGACGGTTGTGGTTTGCTATTGGCCGATCTCCTGTGAGTGACAGGTTCTAGCCCCGCCCTCGTCTTCAGAGAAGAGCAGAGATGAAAAGGCTGGGGAAGTTATTCTGATTTAAGATTACCAGAAACATGTTGAAAAATAATAATAATAATGATGTGCAATGCATGGATAAATCATTTAGAAATAAAAACCCCAGTTTGATTTCATGGTGACTTTAATGTTGGTTCGTGTGTGAATGAGTTCTGCCGTGAGTGTCTCTTAGTAGTGTTGGGCAGTCACTGTAACACAGTTACTTTTGACAGTAACTCATACTGTAACGCATTACTTTTTAAATAAATTAACTCCGTTACCGTTACCATATGGTGCGTTTGTCCGTTACTTTTTTAAATTAATTAATTTTGGCTGAAGTGTAGCCTACATGTTTACAGCAGCGACGCATTGTTGGTGGTAGGGTTGCCACCCGTCCCTTAAAATACGGAATTGTCCCGTATTTACAAGTAAAATGACGCGTCCGTATCAAATCAATAAGGGACGCGATTTGTCCCGTATTTTACATAAGGCCCACACATAGCCTAGTTGGATAAAAACATAGGCTTTACTATACTAATAGCAAATAGCCTATAAATAAATCAATTTCACAATAATGTTACATTATGATTAGAATCAAATGAATTTTGTCCATTTTCTAAGCTTAGAAAATGCACATTTATACGGGCTGAATTTTATAGGCCTAAAATAAATATTGTTTAGTAATTATGTGAATTACACTGCGCAAACTACTACCCACCGAATGAAGAAGGGTTGGCTCTCAGTCTCCACAGAACAAAATATTCATTTTATTTTATTTTTAGTGTTCGCATTTATGAGGAAAAAACAATGTTACGGACGTGACAGTTCTCCGTTACGGCTCTGAAAGCGGCACTAAAAGATGCTTTAATACTTGTAGAGACATCAAACAGAAAGCACAAAACCTTTCTTTAAAGTGAATTTCGTTTTGTATTAATTGTATCTTAATTTTAATCAATGTTTCATCAACCAATAGCCTGGATTTAATAAATAAGAAGTAAATATAGCAGACGATAGATAATCACGAAATGGAGGCGCCGGCGCGTGAACTGGAGCTCATAAATGAACCGAAACTCGGCGTATAAGGTAACCTACTTGCCTCACAGACATGTCTACTTTTAAACAGAACAATTCAAAACGAAAGAAAGCAGACTACAGACTGCTCTCTGCTTATGTAATCCGTATGAAATGTGCATTTCTCTCTGGCGCGTTCACTGCGAAGATCGCGAGTCAGCACAGTGAGTCACCTCAGAAATCCTTGAGATATATTCAGTTTGTGCTGGTCTGACTCAAATAAAATAATGTTTAAAAATTACTTTCTGTTTAAGTCCGTTTTGTGTTTGTATAGACCATAACGCATAAAAGGGCATTATTGGGAACATTAAAGAATGTTTTTTTTTTTAAGTAACTAAAAAGTTATTTTTAACAGTAACGCATTATTTTTTGGTGTAAGTAATCAACAAAGTAATCGAGTTACTTTTTGAATGAAGTAACTAGTAACTGTAACTAGTTACTATTTCTTAGTGTTCATTTCTGATGTTCAGATCTCCTGAAGATAAACTCCAGATACTGAATCACCGTCTGTCAGAGAACACTTACACACTGATATATTGTTCCTCGAGGCCTTGCAACTGCTCGCATCCAGTTTTCCAGTGTTTTATTCATTTTCAGGATGGATTTGGGAAATACAGGACAAATGCAGATCGCTTGCTTTGCACATGGACTGTGTTGTAAAATGTATTTTAAGAGTCTCTTCTGCTCACCAACGCTGCATTTATTTGATCAAAAATACAGTCAAAAAAATTGAAATATTATTAGAATTTAAAATAGCTGTTCTCTGACTGAATAACTTAATATATAAAATGTCATTTATTCTTGTGATACATCATTACTCCAGTCTTCAGTGTCACATGATCCTTCAGAAATCACTCTAATATGATGATTTGAAGAAACATTTCTGATTATGATTTATTTATAGAGTCTTTTGTAACATTATAAATGTCTGTCACTTTTGATCGATTTAATGCATCCTTTCTGAATGACAAATTTCTTGTCATTTTTGAATGGTAGTGTATTTATTTATAATTCATAACATCTTTATATTCATTGTATTCTGTTTTTAGCTATAGCCAGAGCTCAAAAGTGAATTATGATTTTAAAAAGTTTAAACATTGTAACTACTGTGAGTTTGTGCTTGATAAATCATAAACCTGTTCTAGTGCTCAATTCAAACAAACTCATATTTGACTTATGACTGTATTTTAAGTTTATATTGTAATATGAAAGTCTAATAATATTCACTTTAAATATTCATAGAACAGTAACTTTGTGTTAAAGTTTAAATGTGTTGTTAAAGCTGTAGTCATCCGAGTTTCTCTTTTTCTTCTCAATATTCTTCTTTGATTAATATTCTTATCAGTTTCATATTGTGTAGATATATGAAATCTGAAGATCACTTGAGAATGAAGTTAAAGCTAACGTGTGTGTGCTTTAGTTTCAGGTTGATTCTGGACTTCTGAAGCTGCAGATGATCAAATGATGTCTGTGGATTTAACAAATGAAAAGTGTGTTACATTTATATTTCCATAATTCCCAGTCTTTTCCTTCTAAATGAAGTGTAATGAGTGCCAGAGTTTGTGGAGACTCAGATCTGCTGAGGTTTTTGACACGGATACACTGGCGTATATTCATGTAAAACACACGAGCTGCAGTCGCACGAACAAAGATGCTGAACTTCAAAGGTGTAAAGCAATAGTGACGAATGCATCCGTGTGAAGATCTGATCAAACGCTTCCACACTGAGACACTCAAACACACACACACTTGATTCTGCTTCACCGTCAGACGAACTCGAGTCCTCAAATCAACACGCATGTACTTCTGTGTGTCTTTCATCTGCATGTGTGCATTAAGAAGATTCACTGGCAACGCTCTAACAAACGTTCTTCCAGTAACATTAAATATCTCTTTAATAATACTCTCAAAACCTTGGCACAAAACATTATTTATTTATACATCATTCATGGAACTATTTTCCTTCAAATTTTTAGTTGGATGTTCATTTAAAGTCCCGCTGTAGTCAATCATTTTATCCCTTAAACTCATCTTTGATCACCAAAATTATATATTTAAATGTTTTTTCCTTGAAAAAAAAAATTTCATGCCTTAAAATATCTTGAATGTAACTCGACACCCTTGCCTCATTTAGTATGCGCGGTTCTATGAATATGCAAATGAGCCCCGCCTCCACTCACTCACTCAGCTCAGAGATCCACTGGTTGACGATCACACGTTGATCTGATTGGTTACAAGGTCGTTTGTGACGTCAGAAACACCAGCGATTTCAAACCGTGTTTTTGAGACTGTCTTTGGTTCACTGCAGTTTTAAGCAGAAAATACTCAGCAATGCTGTCGACTTATGAACTTACACATGGTGTGTCTTATTAAAAACACCACATAGACACATAAACAACATTAAACGCTGGATTCTCACCACAGTGGGACTTTAATGTTTTTAAATGTTACTATTTTCGGAATGTTCAGAGAAGCTTCCAAAGGAACATTCCAACAGTGTTTGAAGAATGACAAACGGAATGTTCGCGTAACCGTGACAAAAACTGTTGCAAATGTTCTTCGAGCACATCTTTCCCAGCTGGATTTGACTAAAGTACACGTTTGAATAATGTGCAAGCTGTTCTCCTGCAGTTGTGGAGATCATCCGTTGAGGTGTGTGTGTGTGTGTGTGTGTGATCTGAGTGGAGGACACAGATGGTCTGTGTAACGGGTCAAACTGTCCCGCAGCGTTTAGGGTCACACAGATCTGAGGACAGTTTGACCGTTTACACACGGACTAATGCTGGTACACCGTCACTCAGACCTGAAGATTATATCAGTTTGTGCATCAGTTTCACAGCAGATTTATTACAGAAAATCATGATGTTAGTGTTTATAACATCTTAATATCTCCATGCCTCATAGATGCATTAGAGCCGGACGATGATAGAGTTACATTTTGGGATGATATAAACGATCAGTGATTTGCTATGTGGTGTGTGTGTGTGTGTGTGTGTGTGTGTGTGAGGTGTTGGTGATTTCCTCTCTGCGTGGAGCTTCTCTGTGTGAACCCTGTTATTCTGCTGATGCTGATGTTTCCAGTTCTGGTTTGGGTTTTGGTTTTAATTTTGGTTCTGGTTTTGATTCTGGTTCTGGTTCATGGTTTTGGTTCATGGTTCTGGTTCATGGTTTTCATTAATGGTTTTGGTTCTGGTTCATGGTTTTGGTTCATGGTTCTGGTTCTGATTCATGGTTTTGGTTCATGGTTCTGGTTCTGATTCATGGTTTTGGTTCATGGTTTTGGTTCATGGTTTTCATTAATGGTTTTGGTTCTGGTTCATGGTTTTGGTTCATGGTTCTGGTTCTGATTCATGGTTTTGGTTCATGGTTCTGGTTCTGATTCATGGTTTTGGTTCTGGTTCTGATTCATGGTTTTGGTTTTGGTTCTGGTTCATGGTTTTGGTTCATGGTTCATGGTTTTGATTAATGGTTTTTGTTCTGGTTCTGGTTCATGGTTTTGATTAATGGTTTTTGTTCTGGTTCATGGTTTTGGTTCTGGTTCTGGTTCTGATTCATGGTTTTGGTTCTGATTCATGGTTCTGGTTCTGGTTCATGGTTCTGGTTCATGGTTTTGGTTAATGGTTCTGGTTCATGGTTTTGGTTCATGGTTCATGGTTCTGGTTCTGGTTCATGGTTCTGGTTCTGTGTCTGCAGTGCAGTTCATGTAAGTGTTGCAGAAAATAACGCCTGTCCTTGCATTTCCCAATTATACATTCCCAGATCAATTAAAGTGTCAGGTTTGATTTGATCCCGATGCATTAGCATGTCGGGAGACGAGGCGGTGTGCCATTCTGGATAAATCACTGTCAGCTGACGCCGCACATTGTATTGTCATCGTGTCAGTTTGAAGAATAATGCAGCAGAAACACACTCGCTCCAGAACCGCAGGAACACACACTGACACACACGACTGAAACGCAAACTCTTATCCTCCTTCTCTCCGCTTTCCGAATCTGCAGTGAAGTTCCTCTTGGACTCGCTCCAGCGGGGAAACCCGGCAAACACTTCAGATCTGCCCAAAACACTTATTAACTAATTCACCTTTGAAATCGCTCTGTTGACTTTCTAGTGCGCGGATGAATTACAGTAATAATTCACAGACAAACGATCATTCACTCTTGCTTTGTTTCCAAACGTAGGCTATATGACCCATCTTGCATAGATATGTGCATATGTGAGTATAGAAGTATGAACATATATCTGATCCAACTCCTCAGTACTCTCTGCATGGCTGCGTCTCAACACCACACACACTAGTAAACTATATTCTGCAATATTATGAATCTGAATGCACAAATACCCGCATTACCAACTACATTTGCATTGAAATATGCAGTATACAAAGAAATAAAATGTTGTATCATCCTCAATTTGACATATTTCCAGTGTGGAAAAAATTAACTTTAATTAATAATTGACAATTATCATCATCATCAACTTTATTTCCAGACTTTTGGTCCATTCAGAAGGCACATAGAGATGAAAAGATATAATAAAAAAATAAAAACCAGTCTTTCCATATATTATTATTATATATAATGTACATATGTTATTTTTGTATTAAATCATTAATACATTATACATAATATACAATATACATAAAGTAATACATAATACATTCTAATAAATTATATAAAATATTTATATTTTAAATAATAAATCGAAGATGTTACATTTATATTTATTTTAAAGATGATAACTGAATGCCATTCGCTAAATTAAACACGATGAGGTCATGTGACAATGTAGCATACTAGTTTACCGTATAATAATATCTACTCTATAACTCACTGTAAAAAAAATCTCAGTGTGCAATATATACATTGCAAAAAAAAAAAAACATTTTAAAAAAAAAGAGTATGTTTTACAAAACAATACTTTTTCAGTCTTTCTACTTCAAAATGTCAGTTTTTTGCCTTTCGTTGCAATTATTTGTGAAATTGTCTTTACGCCAGTTGTTTTCCAGTGAACTGCCCAGTGTTCAGAATAAGTATTCACTAAGTAGTGTTTCATTAACGCTATTATTCAGAGATCTGATAGTAGCGCTGTATGGCAATTCATATCCTGAAAATGAATAAAAGTTAAAACGGCTTGCCATAGCGCTGGTGTGTGTTCAGCTCATCAGATCACTGAAACACTGAAGCACATGAAGCTTTCTGTGACTTCATCGAGTGTGTCAGAGTCGCTCAGGACCGTCCCGACAGATATAAACACACACATCATGACTCGCTCTCAACACACACCAGCCCGTGTTCCCTCTTCAGTCCATCATCTGCAGCAGCCGGTGTGTGTGTGTGTGTGTGTGTGTGTGACTCCATGATTATACGCTGATTTCACGCACCCGCGATTTTGAAATCGAAAGCGAGGCTCCGGTGGGAAGAACCCCGGAAGTACAGATAGACAACAGTGCCTTGGACTACCAACCTGAAGCTGCTGCCGCGGTTTACACGATGGGCTATATGCACGCATAACTTCCGCGCTTGATGCAAGGATGCTCTTGCTTTTCCGGTTGGGGAGATTAAAGCGGAGGAAAACCGAGGAAAACGGGATTATGGCAGAGTCTTCAAAATGTACTGTCCTCTCGTCTTTGAAACGAAACTTTAATACGTTTAGATGTAATTTTATATATAGTTATGTTTATTTAATATAATAAACATAACTATATATAAACTCCCCATAAACAAAATGAGGAGTGTCTGTTTTTGTGACTAACGTTTCTTTAGTATAGCAATAGAGTAAAAAGTAAAAACCAATATAAATTCTCGGTATAGCATTACTCTACGATCGGCGGAAGTAATCCAGCATCCTTAGAGCTTCACCGGAAATACCGCCGTGCATAGAGCCCATTGGATGTTAATATCCAATAAAGGATATGTCTATAGTTCATTCCTGCTTCTTTTTTTACGTTCTGAATTATATATAAAAAAATATATATATTTATAAATGAATTCACCGTATATAGTCTAAAGTATGAGAGAAATGTACAAATGTATGAAAATGTAGAAATGTAATGTAAAACTTCAAATAGTAGCCCGGGCTTTTATTTTCCCAAATCATCGAACTGCACCGGCTTGTATTTGAGACAGCCGTATATGAGACAGGCCTTTATAATTTAGTGTTGAGATGTTGTTCATTGAGTGTTTAGGCCTGTCTCTAATCTCTAAGGCCCTGTCCCAAATGGAACCCTAAGCACTCGCGGTCTTCCTCTGAGTCCGCACTTTCGCGACGTAACGCCGCTTTGAATGTCGGGAAGAAGTCTGCTGTGGAGTCCGCATCAGCGCCGGCTCGGCAAAAGTGCGGATCAAGGGCGCAAATCGACCGCAGAGGGGGCGCTCGCGAGCACCCTTCTGAGATCTAAAAATGACAAATGGGACACACTGCGGTCTCACGGACTTAACGGACACGCGCACGCGGCAGCCATTGTAATGGGCCTTTCACACAGGACGCGGCATGCGCGGCGCTGCGCTATGAAACCCATTCATTTCAATGGCTTGCGCCGCGCGAAGACGTTTTGTTGCTGCGTCGAGCAAAGCGCAAGCACAGCGGTGCGCACCATTGACTTGCTCGCGCGCACGCCGCGGTCAAAGTTCAAAATAGTTTAACTTTTGCCGCTGCGCTCTGTGACGATTATCAGCGCGGCCAATAGAAACGGGACATCCAAACAAACACGGAAATCAAAATGGATGAACGGCTAGTACTGTGTGTATCGGAATTTCCTGAGCTCTATGATACAAGTTTGAGGTCGTATAGGGACATCGGCAGAAAAGCGGTGTCATGGAGACATATCTCCATTCAAGTTGGCAAGTCAGGTGTGTTTTAATATAGGCCTATATATAATTTGTTCCTTTGTGTCAGCTTTAATGTTTGAATAAATGTTTTACTCTAAAAAAGAACTGAGCTCATGATTCGTGTGTTGATTTCGATGTTATATGTGTGTGTGTATATATATATATCAGGTAGCTTGTTATAGATGGGCAATATGAGCGGCTGACCTTTAATTTTTGACGTGCTGAGAACGCCAGAGAGCCTGAGCACATAGTGCTCGCATTCTCTGTTTATTAGATCTTTTTAATAGACCTGTCTAATACAACTGTTATACATAGAACGTATGCACGTCCCCCATGACACCTAACGTTACACCTGTTCAATTTTCTCACGTGGGGAACAAAAAGGAGGAACAACAATCAAAATAAATAGGCCTAGAACTCCCACTTAAAAGGTTTTTGAAAACTCCGCCTACTTTGCTCTGGCATAGCGCAGCGCAAATCGCGTTGTATCTGAAGGGCAACGCTGAACCCAGCGGCCAGCGCAGCGCATTCCGCGTCCTGTGTGAAAGCCCCTTAAGTCCACAAAACCGAAAGTGCACATGAAGTGTGCCATTTGGGATTGGGCCTATAAATCTCCAAATGCTCCACGTGAAACTGCGGTCTTCCGACCTTTTACTAACGCGTCAATTGATTTTGATTAATATGGGCGAGGGAGAGAGAGCAAGACAGCACTCGTGGTGTTTGAAGACGTGAGAGTGCGCGCGCGCGGCAGGGTCTCTCTCTCTCTCTCTCTCTCTCTCTCTCTCTCTCTCTCTCTCTCTCTCTCTCTCTCTCTCTCTCTCTCTCTCTCTCTCTCTCTCTCTCTCTCTCTCTCTCTCTCTCTCTCTCTCACTCTCTCTCTCTCTCTCTCTCTCTCTCTCTCTCTCTGCTCGTAACCAGGCGCCCATTCTACATCACTCATCGATCAAAAAAATGCTTTGGAGTTTGGAGGGACAAAAATGTGCTTTGGCGGCCGCCAAAAAGCGGACAATCTGACGGTTTTAGAGGATTAAATACAACCCGAAAGTTGCCGAAACTAAAAAAACAGACCCGGCCTTTATTTACCCAAACCTGCAGCCACACCAGGCGTGTAAAAGAGACAGACGTCTATTTGGGACTCGGCTATTATTTTAAGTTTTACGTTACGTACATTTTTAGAATAACTAATTTCTACATTAAACAAAACAATATGCCATCGCATTCGCGACTCTCCTATGATTAAAGGCGGCACTTCCGGTTTGCTTCCAAGGGGGTAATCCATCGACCGGAAGTTGAAGCCGGCCGGGTGCCGCCATGTTGTAGCAGAACTTCACTTGCGTTAGCATTTCCATTGACTCCCACTCATTTTGGCGTCACTTTGACAGCGAATAACTTTACATCTGAGGCGTTTAAAGACTCCATTTGTCCATTATTTATTTCTAAAGAAACACGACGATGTATAAAGTGCTCCATTACCTTCTGTGTTACATTATGGCCCCGTAGAAACAGTTTTAGTAAAAATAGGCTAACGATTGCGTCATAACCACTCGACTCTCTGTCGCGCTGTACAGAAGTTACCGTACAGACAGGAGGAGAAGCTCGCAGGCGATCGGGGGGACGTCCCGTCAAGGGAGAAGCCCATAGATAATGAGTCCATAAAAGCAACGGAATACTTACTCCTGCTCACTCACGCCAAAGAACTCTTTGCTCAAGTTCCCCGTCTCTGCAAGATTAACGTTGGCAATTTTCACGCACAGCTACTAGAAGATTAACGTCTGTCAGACAGGTTGCTCACGTCATCAAGCTTAGTTTGAGTCGGTTTGAGTCTGCGCGTCAGGAACGGAAGTGCTCAGAAATCGCTAAAAATGGGCTTCAACTGACTCAACTGAGTTCCAATGAGATGGCTCTGTCCACTTCTTATACTGTCTATGTTTGCTTCCCACCGGAGCCTCGCTTTCGATTTCAAAATGGCGGCTGCATGAAATCAGCGATCCGGTCTTTTAGTAGCAGCCATGCTCAGTTTTACTGGCGGATTGGAGGAATGTGTGTGGATCTATGATGATGTAGTCATGTGTCTTGTTGTACTGTACATGTAATTTAACGTATTCTCATAATGCAATGACTTAATCATTGATAATTTTCATGTCATACTTTAAATAATCAAGTTATTAAGCTTGAAGTGTCTGATCTGGACCAGAGCTCAGGGGCCGGTTTCACAAAGCTGTTTTAGACCGGTCTATAGTGTTAGACAAGTCTAAAATTTGCTCTAATGCAAGTTAGACTGTTTCACAAAAATAAAGACTGACTTAATTTAGACCAAAAAATTAGACGCCTTTCCCCCAGGCTAACTCAGGTCTAAGGGGGCTTTTACACTGGGCTCGTTTGCTGCGGTCCGAGCCCGAGCGCGTTTGTTCCCGGCGCCCCCCGCAGCGTTGGTCTGGTTTCACACACAACTTGATTCTATCGAACCCTGGTGCGTTTGCGTGCATATGACGTCATCGCAAACGTGCACGGCGCATGATAGAAAACAGAACGTGGGTCAATATTGTGTTTTTTTTATTAATTCGCTGCTATTATGCGCAGTTGAGTGAACACTACAGGTTTACTGTGCGTGTGTCACATAAGGTGGACTTCTGCTGCTTGCAAACGGTTGAGGAGACAGTGGATTTCCAACTTTGTTGCCCTGATTCCACGCGCAATGCACGAATACACTGCAGGCTCACTCTCGCTCGTATCCAAGGTAAATCATCAACACTATCATCCCTTACAAGCGTTTTATTGAACTAATACATCACAATAAGCTAAAAACGCATGCGCAGGTTACTTTTCTCCTGAACAAGTGCGCACCCGAGTCCGTGTTGCTTTCACATTCACGCGAACCGCGGCACGGTTCGGGAGCAACCGAACTCAGACCACCTCCTCCAGGTAGTCTCGGGTTCGGTACCCCAGTGCGCACCCGGGTCCCATGACAGCGTTCACATTAGCGATTTTTCATGCGAACCGTGCCCCGTTCCAAACTAAACTGCCAGTGTGAAAGCCCCCTAAGACTCTGTTACCTTGGCAACCAGCAGTAACAATCATTACAAACATTGTGAACGCAGCATATATGTTACCGTGGCAACCAGCAGTAACAATCATTACAAACATTGTGAACGCAGCGTATATGTTACTGTGGCAACCAGCAGTAACAATCAGTTACACGACAAACAGCCGAAAGAGAAGGGAAAATGGCCCTTTCCAAATTACACATTTCTTCTTGTTTCTACATTCTCCGCTAAATCTCCCCAGTAAAATGTCCTTGTGACTGTTCTACTCCTCCAACACACACACATATCTCCCGCTGGGGTAAACTGCACTGAGCGGGTGAATGCGCTTACTCGATATGCCATGTTTTTTGTTTTGAAAAGTGTCTTATTTTACCCAGAATGCATTGCAGTGTAGTCCTACTTAACAGAGTCTTCAGTGCTTTGTGCAACGGTCTGATTTAGACGTCTATCTGAAGTCTGACTATCTACTATATCTCTAAGCCAGAGTCAAAGTCTATCTTTGTGAAACCTTTATTTTTAAACCCTTTCTTAGAAATGCTTCCTTTAATTTCATCTCGTTTCATCTATTAATGTTTAAAGTTAGAGTTTCAATGATTATTCATGGCTCTGAATAGCAGGAACGACCCGAGAGAGCGTCAGGAAAAGCGAGTGAGATGTAAAGGAAGAGTGAAAGCGACTGCAGGAACTCGAGGCGTCTCGAGGGAGATTCACCCGCGCTTCTGCTGGAGACGAGGAAGAAAAGCACAGATTCCTGACAGGATCTCGGAGCGTGTGGAGTCAACTTCATCTCTGAAGTGGAAGAGAACGAGACAAACGCTTTCCAGGTTTATCCCGCATGAGATTCTGTAATGTCTCCTAACAGCAATCAGAACCTTCTCCTGCGTCTCAGCTGTTTCTCAGACTCATTTCTGTGTGTATTTGAGTGAGTCAGAAAAACACTCTCCCTCCTTTAGCGGACTTATCCTACAGGAACTGTGTGACCTAAAAGATAAAAAAAAAAAAAGATAATAGATACTAGTATCTAAAAAATACGTACTAGTAGCATGAAAATAGATACTCCTCGGTTTAAATGATTAAATGTTAAAATGGCTTGCCATAAGAACAGATCGGTGACCCGCTGAGAGACTTCAGCTCTCTCTCTCACACACACACACACACACACGCAGAAACTCAGAAACGCTGCTACTGTTTGTTTATCATCACTGTTGGCGGGAGTGAGAAGAGGAGAGAGAGAGAGAGAGAGAGAGAGAGAGAGAGAGAGAGAGAGAGAGAGAGAGAGAGAGAGAGAGAAGTGACAGCGGGAGACATGAGAACAAACAGATCTGTGTGTGTGTGTGTGTGTGTGTTTAAGAACTGAGCACCACAGATGGGGGGATAATTAAATATGAATAGTTGAATATTATTTGATTATTATATTAATATTTTATATTACAGATGATTTACCAGTGGGTGATTCTGACATTAATGTTAATTAATGAAGCCTACATCTTTAATAGTAGATATTATTTGATATTCATATTATAATATAAATGTTTTATATATAAAAAATATTTACCAGTGGGCATTTCTTAACATTCAAATTAATTAGTGAAATATATTAAGGCTAATATAATTTTTTTATATTAGTAGGCTATGTAATACTAATTACTATTTAATATTAATATTAAAGATTCTTTACCGGTGTGTGATTTTTAACATTTACATTAATTAATAAATAATACATCTTTAATAATTGATTAATTATAAAAATGAATTAATTAATAAATAACCAAGATAACAGAAAACTGACTCTGTTTGGAGTTGCACCAAGTGATGAACAGATTCATGCCAAATAATCCCTTAATGCATAAACTTTTATTTTGTAAATCATTGACTGATCGTAATTTCTGCGTCTGTCAGAGACGTACACTAACGGCCCTTATAATAACTCTAAACCTTAGCATTTCCCAGACTAGAGAAGTGCTCATTCCCTCATTCCTCATTCATTCCCGAGGAACTGATGCAACTCTGGATCACTGCTTGAACAGAGAGAATCGGGAATATCCGGAAGAGATGAAACCTGTCATCATTTCTATAAAGGAAAAGCCTCAGAAAACAGACTTAAGATTTACATGTTAGCAGATCAAAAACGCTTTCAGAAACAAATACAGTCTGCTAGTGTTCGTGTCTGTGTGTTTGCGGCATCAAGCTTCTGTTTTAGACTCATTTCATATTTATTCTGTTGTATAATTTATAGTCCACCTGTGTTTTCAGACAGAACCGCGTGGAGATCACGGCAGGCTGATGTTCTTCAAGCGTCTCAGTGACATTATAAACTCATTCTGGAGGGGAATTGGATGTAGAGGTGGATTTACACTCGTTTCAACCCAACGTTAGGACAAATATGGACAAAAAATTACATTTTACAGTTTAAATTACGTTTTTTAACCCAACGTTTGGGTTTGTCCGTATTTGACCCAAAATTGGGTTAAAACGACCCAGCATTTTTTAGAGTGTATCTTGATGAATCACTCACCATCCGACAAGAACATGAATTGAGTAGAGTCACTTTTAATTCCATGTCATTTTGATATCAAGAGAAGTTAAACGAGAGCATAATACACACTCATATTCAGGAACACAAACATTAACACACAGCTTTTGCCATTCAAAGGCTGAATGCACCCAATGGAAATAGAGTTTGGTTTATCTCTACTCATGCTGTCCATTGCTTGAGAACAAATCAAAGCCGCTGTTAATTCTCATAAACCAATCACATTTCCAAAACTGAACGGTCTTTAGAGTTCCTGCTTTTAGCCAGAAATGAACAGAAATGGCAAACTCCGTTTTGCTCATTAACAGACACTGTGGAAATGGGAAATGAGGCGTTCAGTTTTAGTTCTGTTCATGAAAACGAGACGCGAGAGGCCGCACACTTTCAGACCCGCACAGATGTCAGTAATGCTCTGCTCACTGGTGTCCTCTTTGTTGAGTATTTTCTAGCTTTATTGTGCTTTTGCAGTTGCTTTGCATTTTTATGTAATGCTTATTGTTTCACAGTGGGGACAAAAAAAGAGTTATTTCACTCAGAAATTATCATTCTGTCATCATTTATCCACCTTTGTGTTTCAAACCTGTGTGACTTTAGAGAAAACTGCTATACGCATTACTTATGCTATTGTAAGGTGTTTTTTTTGCATTATTTGCATTTTATATGACTTTAACCAATGCTTTTGCCTTTACATGTTATCAGTGCACGCATTTACTGTGAATCAATCCCACACTGCAAAAATCTATATTTTTGTCTTGTTTTCCAAATATCTTAAATCAAGATAGTCATTACTGGAGAAGCAAAATTACTTAAGATATAAGTCTTGTTTTATAAAAAAAAAATGCATCCAAATTGGGTGAGTTTATGCTTAAAACAAGAACAAATATATCTGTCATGGGGTCAGAAAATTTAACTTAATTCAGAGGGAAAATAAGATTTTTTTTTTTTCCATGTTGCCATATTTTACTTGTTTAAGAAGCATAGAAACACTTAATACATTTTTCAGACTTAATTTCAAGTCATTTTGCTTCTCCAGTAAATGTGTCTTGATTTAAGAATGTTTAGATATTTGTACGGGAAAACAAGCCAAAAATACTGAGGAAGAAAATCACATTTTACATGAATTTTATATAAAAGAACAGCATGAACATTCTGCTAAACATCTGCATTTATGTTTCACGAAGGAACAAACGACACAAGGGTGAATAAATTGTGACAGAAAACAACTGCTTTAAGCGCACAAACCTCCTTTTGTTTTGTCGTGTTTTTGAACACATTACTTCAAACTGGGGATAAAACTAACTTTATGCCACATCTGCCAATGGCTGGTGGCTTAAACTTTACTGGCCATAAATATGTTTTACAAGCCATGAAACACAAGTTACTTATTAAAGTTATTCAGCCAAGAGCAATGAGTGATTGTTATTTGTCTTTTGTTGTTTGATTAACATTAAAACGTAGCAGGTTTATTAGGCTGCTGTCACTTTAAGAGCGAATGCCAATGTACTGTGTTTTATCTGTCAACAGTTTATGTTCAGTAAAGACAAAACTGGGCATTTTGACATGATTGTTTTTGAATATGTCTGTTCAAGAAGACGTGAAAGAGAGTTCAATTCAGGATATGCGCGCTAATACTGAATAATAATTGAGTTATTGAGTTTCCTTTTGCATCTTCTTGATCTTGAATATTTAAATTGAAGTGTTCGTGATGACGCAGCGCTGGCCCGTCAACTATCCCGACCGCAAGCATCCATCAACACGGATCAGCGGCTGTCGTCGGTGTGTTCCCGGACTGGGGTGATACGAGGGGAACGCTAATGTGCGCTCTGGATTCCAGCATGATGAATGCTCGTAGATTGCTGTGTCATAACGACGGCCATTAGCGTGTGCCGAGTGTGTGAGAGTCTTTGACTTACCTCAAGTTACCCGGTCCATATCATCACAGGTCAGTCACCAGCACATTAACACAATTAATACTCTGCCATAACCTTCGTCTGGCTCTTATGTGAGCAGAAAGAGTTCGCCGTGACTGATGACACCGAAGACCATTACTAGAGGACACACACACACGCGCGCGCGTGTGCCGCTGCGTTCAGTGTGTGTGAGGCTACGGGTTTCACCCTGTTGGTGTTATTTGTGTATTAGAGATGTTTACTACAGTTTTTTTTCCAACTGCTTAACGTTACACACATTTTCCAAACTTTACACACAAATCCAAGAATTACACAGGCAAAATGCCTCACATCTCTTGCAAAATGAAGCACTGCATTCAAAATATCACAAACACACTTCAAAAGCAAACATTTGTCTTACGTTGCAAACACCTTTCCCATAATATTGTAATTTGGATATATCATACACAGACAGTTATTTAAAACCCAAAGCTCTTCTTCATGAGCTCCTCTGTACATTTCTGTACAAGAATGAAAGTAATTGGCAGAGAGATGTTGAAAAATTCACGGTAAACACAAAAGCAAGATTGAAACCAATTTTTTTTTTTTTTTTTTTTTTTTACTGTATTTTTGTGGTTTTGAATACAGTATTACACAGTCCGAATAACCTATAACTCGACCTTTGGCCTACAGGCCTATTCTAAAGCCATGATTGGTTTGTGTTCAGTAAAGCAATGAGTGTTTGCACATGTAAGGAGTGTGTGTGTGTGTGTGTGTGTGTGTGTGTGTGTGTGAGGCTCTGATGAATTACTGTGGCGTTTTGATTGTGTTTTAAAAAGGAAATCAAGATTCCTGTTAGATTTGTGTGTGTTACATGGAGAATTGTGCATT
>JARWKJ010000023.1:2427619-2450119 GCA_029959095.1 Rhinichthys osculus | reverse complement strand
ACTTTACCGTCAAAAATACGGTAGCAACGTTATTGGTTTTACAGACTTAACTTAAAATTTACAGTAATAAACCGTATTTCATTATCTGATATAATGTTAATTTACCAACCTATTGAAATATTAATATCTGTTTTGTACCATTGTAATACACTGAAAGTCACATGATCAATTCAGTTTTTGTGGCTAATAATGTGTAAAAAACGGTAAAATACTGTAAAAATGCCACGCTGAAAAACTGTTAATTAGTTAACAACAGAAAGTTTCCGTATATATACGGTGAATAGCTGGGATAGAGCTAACGTCGTTTAATGTAATTTTACACTGTAAAAAATAAAACGTAATTTTTACGGTAAAAAAAACGGCAGCTGTGGTTGCCAGAACTTTACCGTCAAAAATACAGTAGCAACGTTATTGGTTTTACAGACTTAACTTAAATTTTACAGTAATAAACCGTATTTCATTATCTGATATAATGTTAATTTACTGACCTATCGAAGTATTAATGTCTGTTTTGTACCATTGTAATACACTGACAACCACCAATCACCACAGCAGTGATGAGTCACATGATCAATCAAAACTGATCTCAAGCAGCTCTTCCACAAGAAAGTTAATATTAATATATAGAATCTGCACAGAGTCATTCGCACAAACATTAAACACCATCATGGTAGCATATTTTAAAAATGCAATAAACATTAATTTAACAACATTAACTACATTAACATAAAACCCTAATGTACATAACTGATTAGACAAGAACTAATAAAACTAAGAAGAAATATAGTTATTTCAACAAAAATACATCACGCAGGGAATTGTGGGAATGTCAATTTATGGTTTTTCACTGTAAATTATACAATGAGTTGTTCTTTTTCACTTTCAAAAATTGTAAATTACCAAAAAATGTAAAAACGGTATTTTACATTAAATGTACCGTTAGATCTATCATTACCGTATATAGTAAGGAAACTTTCTGTTAACCAATTAACAGCTTTGCACTGTAGCACTTTTACAGTCTTTTACCGTTAAAATCACGATAATTATTTACAGTGCAGTAAAATAAACACTGTTAAATTTACAGTTTTTAGAAGTGAAAAAAGCACAAGTCGTTGTATAATTTACAGTGAAAAACCGTAAATTGACATTCCCACAATTCCCTGCGTGACACTATGTATTTTTGTTGAAATAACTGTTTCTTCATAGTTTTTCTTAGTTTTTTTCTACAGTACAGTTATGTACACTGGGGATTTATGCTACATTTAATGTTTTGAAATAAATGTTTATCGCATTTTTTAAATTTAATGTTTTACCTGATGGTGTTTAGTGTGTGTGTGAATGAGTGCAGCTTCTATATATTAGTATTATCTCTCTCAGCGTGTGGAAGAGCTGTTTGTGATGAGCTTTGATTCATCATGTGACTCTCATCTCCACTGTGATTGGTGGATGTCAGTGTATTACAATGGTACAAAACACATATCAGTACTTCAATAGATCAGTAAATTAACATTATATCAGAATATGAAATATGTTTTATTACTGTAAATTTAAGTTAAGTCTGTAAAACCTAAAACGTTACTACAGTTTTTTTTACGGTAAACTTCTGGAAATCACGGCTGCCGTTTTTACCGTAAATTTTTTTACGGAATATTTTTTAGACGTGCAGATATTCAGCACTCGTTCAAGAATGATGAATGTTTGCTCAAACGCTTTGAAAGTTTACACAAGCTCTATCACAAGAGTGTCGGTACATCGTGTGTGTGAAAGTCAGAAGCTCCTGAAGCTTTTGCAGAAACATCGAAGTGCTATTATGAGTTATGAAACAAGGAAAGCTTTCAGCGTTCATGAGGGTAAATAATAGACGGCTGCCCAGATAGAAACATAGTGTTGGCCCACATCCGGCCGTGTACGTGTGGATTCAATGCACTAGGTGTTCATCTTGAAATATTACTAATATTATGTTATTATGTTGAGTGTATGTGTGTCGATGTGTGTTTCTACCTTCAGACTCCAGCAGTGTCACTGCAGACACTATTTGCATGTTCTGTCCCTCCTCACCCGATGTGTTATTATTCAGAATGCTTATGTAACGCAGATGTGTGGCTTACGTAACATGTTTAAGATGTGTACAATGAGAGACTGTGCGTTCCTGGAGCTCTACAGGAGAGTGGCCCACTTCTGCAGGTTACAAATGCAAATCTGCATGTGAAACACACCACTGAATATGAACCCTCTGCTGCCGGCTGCTTTTTATACACTTTATTATTGCAATTTTAGAAATAAAGAAGTGACTCGATTTTCTTTCTTAATGCATGTTTCTGATCTTATTTTGAACGATTCATCAATGCACGTTAAAGCAACAAAAAACAAACAAAAAATCTTCTACAAAACATTGCTTGCCTTTGAAACTATTGAATTTTTAGGCTGAAACTGCACAGGTTGTTATTCAGTAATGTTAATTAATAGCTAAATGTAGTAATTGTTTTAACACTCAAAAACTCGAATTTTCTTATATTTATTAATTAGTGGTGCTTGCCAAAGGCAACAGTGAAAAGCTAAATCTTAACAGCAATTTGCTTAGGGTTAAAACATGATAAAACATGTTATAGCAAAATGCTAATCGTGTTAGCATCTAACTGAAAACATGATAGCAACATGCTAATTGTGTTAGCATCTTGCTAAAACATGCTAACAACATGGGAATCTTGTTAGCATCAAGCTAGCAACATAATAATCATGTTAGCCTCAATACTAAAACATGCTAATTGTGTTAGCATTTTGCTAAAACATGTTAATTGTGTTAGCCTCAATGCTAAAACATGCTAATTGTGTTAAAATCTTGCTAAAACATGCTAATTGTGTTAGCATGATGTTATCAACATGTTAGCATCTTGTTAAAAACATGCTATCAACATTTTGATCGTGTGAGCATCATGCTAGCAACATGCTAATCATACATAATGCTAACGCATGTTAACAGATTGCTTGCTCAACATTTAAACAGTCTGGTTGAGTGTTTGCAGTGTTTCCTCTGAACGCCTCCACCTCCACCTGCAGGATTCATGCGTGTCTGTTTATGAAGCAGCGGCAGCATATCTTACACACTCGCAGCGGTGTGTGTCTGTGTATCTATTAGCAGCAGCAAGTCCGCAAGACCGAATACATTAACATACATAGTTCCCACATGACGTCACAACATACGGGCATTTGCCGACCCGGCGCCCTTTCTGTGGGCATGTTTCGGGCAGAATATTAGAAGAAGAAGCTGAAACGAGTTAATTTCGTGATAAAAAGTGAAAATGGTCATCTCCTGCTGGGTCAATGGATGTTCAAATCGTGGCGGAGGTTCAGTTAAATTTGGATTTTACAGTATACCCGTCTTTAGACTTCATGAATGTGAGAAGACTAAGCTTTTGTCAAAACAACGACGGAGGTTATGGCTGCGAGGATAATAAACAAGTTAACGCTTTGCAGTTTGAATGATGTCCTGTATTAACATAATGACGAGGTATTAAAAACAACAGTTTCCACTGTTCGATCGCGCCCGCGCCTCTCTCTCTCACTCACACACACACACACACTCCAGCATTGCAATCTCAGATTATGTCCCTAAAGAACCCGCGTATAAAGTAGTTGCGCATTACATTAATTAATTTGCACGCGAGTTTTATTTATTTTTATACCGTGTATATTCATGCACTCAACCGTGACGCCCGTACAGTTTCGGTTCAATACGAATACATGTACCGTTCCAACCCTATTCTTCAGTGTACAAATAAGTACATGCATATTAAAGAAAGCACCGATGACTGTTATAAGGGGAACAGGAATTAAGTTGTGCAGGCTATGGCTTTTTGTAGATAGTCTAGCATCACGCTACATACATTCGCTATGATCACTAACGTTACTTTTCCATTGATTGCACTTGAGCAAACGTCACCAACCCAACCCTCGACAAACTGATTGTACGCCTCCAGTGATTTCCAGGCTCGGAATTGCTCACATGTGTATAAAATACCAGATAATGGTAACGTTACACAGTAATACTGTATGAGGCAAAGCTGCATAATCAGTGCTCGGTGCTTCTGCTTCCTCCACACCATTTATGACTGAAATGTTCGCATTGTACCTCTCTCTGTCTTGTGTTAATAGAGGCTCTTTATAATCTCTGCCACTTTGTCTCTTCATGATTTCCGTAACATTATAAACCAAAAGAAATATTCGAAATTTGCTTGTAAAACTTTGTAAACAGAGCAGCTTATGCCCTCAAAGATGGCGTCTCCGGGGAGGTCACGTGACATTAATTGGCCTGTGGGAACTATGTATTCGATAACTGAAACTATTCAGAGGGTTGTCATTGAACTTAGCATGTCATAATTGTGACATTTTACCTCATAAAGGTTTTAATATCATAATTATGATTTACCAAAGTATGATCCGCCCCTAATGTGGCAAAAATGGGGTTCCATATAGATTGAAGTTTGTGATTTTCCGAGGTTTAGTAAAGGGACATCTGAGATTGTTGAACCCATCAGCGCTCACTTAGCCTCTAATCAGGCTGGATTTACGCTTTTACTAAATAAGTCGAAGGCCAAATATTAGCTATTCCTGCTGCTGTGAAATAGCAGCTAAAATGATTTTTACGAGCAAAGAGCTGCTTGAAATGCGTGGTAGTCAATCACCGCACTGTAATTATGCATTTGAAACGATGTCTATTTTAATAGCCTTCGAGAGAAAATAACAATACGCCGTTTTATGGCGGGATATAGCCATTTCTCCAGGAGCCTTTCCCTCTCCCAGCAAACGCACACGCAGAGACGAAACGGCTCTCCTGGGAAATCAAGTCCTTCACAACTCACCGCCAAACAGTTCAAGTCATGTTCTCTGCAAAGTGCACGTGTTGCGACTGTACGCATAAATAATGCATAGAGCAGGATCTGTGTGTGCAAGTTCACACAGCAGGGACAGTCATGTGATCTGCGGCTTACATCAATCGCACACCAAACAGAGGAACTTTCTGCAGGCCGTGAATGTGTTGAGGGTGCATCTCTTATATAATATCCATAAATAATAAGCTCATAAATAAATCCACAAAAATGAGTTTGTGACGCTCCAACATTCTCTTATTAGTTGTGAAGCCTATTTTCTTATTATACTATATTATAATACATTAATACACTATTATATTATTTTCTTAAGTAGAGACTATACGTGTATATATGAGATAATATATATTATATATTTATTCACATCAAGAACAATATTATTTAAAAGTTTGGGGTCTGTAAGATTTTTTTAAATAGTCTCTTCTGCATTTATTTAAGCAAAAATACAGCAAAAAAAAGTGAAATACTATTGCGCTTTAAAACATCATGTGAATATACAGTAAAGTGTAATTTATTCCTGTGATCAAAGCTGAATTTTCAGCATCATTACTCCAGTCTTCAGTGTCACATGATCCTTCAGAAATCACTCTAATATGAGGATCTGATGCTCAAGAAACATTTATGCGATACTTTTTATTTTGCAGGACTTTGAGTTGACACTCTCCTCTAACAGCGTGCCAAACCTCCTAACATCTCCCGCCCGGTAACAGACTCTCATGGACTCCAAACCAGAAGAAACCGTAGAAGATCTTGGTCTGGAAACCTCTTAAGTTCCTCTGAGTCGTTATCTCATGCCAAGAGGCTGGTTTCTATTTACTTAATTTGAATTGTTTTAACATAAATCTCGTCCTGGATCTTTCATCAGGGGCCGGTTTCACAAAGTTATTTTAGACCGGTCTATAGTGTTAGACAAGTCTAAAATTAGTTAGACTGTTTCACAAAAATAAAGACTGACTTAATTTAGACCAAAAAAATTAGACACCTTTCCCCCAGGCTAACTCAGGTCTCTGTTACCGTGGCAACCAGCAGTAACAATCAGTTACACGACAAACAGCCGAAAGAGAAGGGAAAATGGCCCTTTCCAAATTACACATTTCCTCTTGTTTCTACTTTCTCCGCTAAATCTCCCCAGTAAAATGTCCTTGTGACTGTTCTACTCCTCCAACACACACACATATCTCCCGCTGGGGTAAACTGCACTGAGCGGGTGAATGCGCTTACTCGATCCGCCATGTTTTTTGTTTTGAAAAGTGTCTTGTTTTACCCAGAATGCACTGCAGTGTAGTCCTACTTAAGATAGTCAGAGTCTTCAGTGCTTTGTGCAACGGTCTGATTTAGACGTCTATCTAAAGTCTGACTATCTACTATATCTCTAAGCCAGAGTCAAAGTCTGTCTTTGTGAAACCGGCCCCAGATCATCCACAAATGTGTGTCAGATGATCTTCAGATCTTCACACACATTTTTGTGACGTATCCGCCGGTTCACATGTAATGCATCAGTGAGCGCGCCAAATCAATCTATGCGGATTCTTCCGCTTATTCAGTCGAGATGTGTGTGACCTGGTGACGTGTCTTCATATCTCCATCTGCAGGTTTATTTCAATGTGATCATCTTTGATTCTCCATTGGAAATCATGTTTGATGTACAGTGTGGCTTATTTACCCACGGTTGATCGGATGTAGGGCTGGTTTCAGGGTGATGGGACACTTTTTGCCATTGAGATGACTTGGAAAAGTGTCCAAGTGAACCTGAATTCACCTCTACATGTCCTCAGCCCTGACGACACAGACTCGCCACCGTTAGATCAGTTTGAGCTGAAATTACGGTCATGTCAAGAGCATTAGCAGAAGCAGAAGTTCAGAGAATGGCACATAAATTCAGTTTTTTCCTCAAAGGGATTTTTTTTACAGCCAGTCGAAAATCTGAAGAGCGATGGAGGGAAGATCTTATTCTTAATGGACGAAGAAACTCCTGTTTCATCCTGGTAACCTGGATATATATAGAGAGAGAGAAAATAGAAAAGAAAAGAAGAAAATATAACACTTTGGCAGTTTTTTCAAAAACATATTTTCTCTACCTATTCAAATTTGATGGGGTTTTTTAAACAAATAATATTGCTTCAGATGCAGAGAATTTACTTTTTTGCAGCTAAAATAATACTTTTTTTCTGTATGATCACCCTATAGATTATCATATATGAATTAAATGCTCATTTAAAGTGCTCCTATTATGCTATTTTAAATGTTCCTAATGGTGTTTTGGAGTCTCCTACAACGTTCACGTGCATCCAAGGTAAAAAAACACTTTAATTTTCTCATAATATACACTGGACTTCACATCTCTCAAAGAGTCTGGGACTCTGGGTTCGTTCGCAGATTCAGTCTCTCTAAACCCCTCCTTTCAGAGAGTTTACTCTGCTCTGATTGGTCAGACGGCCCAGTCTGTTGTGATTGGTCTACTCTGCTCTGATTGGTCAGATGACTCAGTCTGTTGTGATTGGTCTACTCTGCTCTGATTGGTCAGATGGCTCAGTCTGTTGTGATTGGTCTACTCTGCTCTGATTGGCCAGATGACCCAGTCTGTTGTGATTGGTCTACTCTGCTCTGATTGGTCAGATGACCCAGTCTATTGTGATTGGTCTACTCTGCTCTGATTGGTCAGATGACCCAGTCTGTTGTGATTGGTCTACTCTGCTCTGATTGGTCAGATGACTCAGTCTGTTGTGATTGGTCTACTCTGCTCTGATTGGTCAGATGACCCAGTCTGTTGTGATTGGTCTACTCTGCTCTGATTGGTCAGATGACTCAGTCTGTTGTGATTGGTCTACTCTGCTCTGATTGGTCAGTTGACTCAGTCTGTTGTGATTGGTGTACTCTGCTCTGATTGGTCAGATGGCCCAGTCTGTTGTGATTGGTCTACTCTGCTCTGATTGGTCAGACGACTCAGTCTGTTGTGATTGGTCTACTCTGCTCTGATTGGTCAGATGACTCAGTCTGTTGTGATTGGTCTACTCTGCTCTGATTGGTCAGATGACTCAGTCTGTTGTGATTGGTCGACCGCTTACAGCTCATATCAGAAACCAAACGCTCATGATCATATCTGAATCTTAGCTCTTGATCAGTGATTCGGACAGTAACGATGGCGTGGGTTTTACCGTATCAATCTCATCAAAGTGGATTTGCTTTGTCAGCAGAAAACAGCGTCTTCTCGACACGAACAACACGAACCGAACTCTTCAGTCTCAGATAAACTACCGTGTTTGAGGGGCAAAGAGACGCCGTTCGCCGACAGCCAATGAAAACCATAGACCGGCATTATGCAAATTAGCTACAAACATACGTAGATTCGAACAGTAAGTAAGACTGGAATTAGACGAATCGAATCTTAGTTTTGGGAGACGATAACATTATCTTTGAAACTGTGCAGACCTTTTACATTCACAGACAGCTTTATCACACACTACATGAAAGGCATTTCCAATGAAACATAATAATATCTAGAGTAGCCAACCATTTCAGACCAATCACAAACAACATAAATGCTATAAATACATCTATCTTCCAGAAGAAATGTCATAAGAAAACTTACTTTAGTCTAAACTTCATCTGCTCAAGGCCAGTCTGACACTGGAGAACCCCTGATGTAGAAGATCCTCAGACTAACACATATCTGACACCTGGAGTCACGCGCAGATCAGCGGCTCGAACAGAAGCATCACTGCCTCGGGACAGAGACACCAGACGCAGAACACACTGACGTGTGTGTGTGTGTCGAGGTCACATGACACACTCCAGTGGATACGTAAACATCTGAAACGAATCACAGATGTGATGTGATGAATCAGTTCGCTCTTCTTGTTCAAAGCACTACTTTCATGTTAATCACTATGAGTTTGAATTATGAATTAATTTGGAATGAAAGTTGTTTTTCCAACAACAAATGCAGTTTGACATGTTTACAAACACGGCGCATTAAGAGCGTTTGATGGGATTGTTTATCTGAGAGAAAGAGAAAGATCATGCTTTGAAGTCACGATTGAACTGAAGATGTTCTCCTCAACACAGAGAGAACTGGAAAAACGCAACTGATATTACAATCAAACATATAAAATCATGTTATTGCATTTTCCATAATACTGCTGATTCTGTATCAAACAGAAACCGGACGTTTGGACTGTAGAAATGCTTTTAATATTAAAATAAAGCAGTAAGCCACTTCAGGTCATGCATGGCATGTTTTATTTGTATACTATTATAGCATTTATATATTTTATATTTATATGTATATGTTATATTAATGTATTCATTAGTGCAATCAAATCGATTAATAGTGATTATTCACATCTAACAGAAAAGTTTGTTTATATAATATATGTGTGTACATATATATTGTACTGTATACTGTATGTACGTGTGTGTGTGTGTGTATGCATAATATATACACTCACCGGCCACTTTATTAGGTACACCTGTCCAACTGCTCGTTAACACTTAATTTCTAAGCAGCCAATCACATGGCGGCAACTCAGTGCATTTAGGCATGTAGACATGGTCAAGACAATCTCCTGCAGTTCAAACCAAGCATCAGTATGGGGAAGAAAGTTGATTTGAGTGACTTTGAATGTGGCATGATTGTTGGTGCCAGAAGGGCTGGTCTGAGTATTTCAGAAACTGCTAATCTACTGGGATCTCTAGGGTTTACAGAGAATGGTCCGAAAAAGAAAAAACATCCAGTGAGCGGCAGTTCTGTGGGCGGAAATGCCTTGTTGATGCCAGAGGTCAGAGGAGAATGGCCAGACTGGTTCGAGCTGATAGAAGGGCAACAGTGACTGAAATAACCACTCGTTACAACCGAGGTATGCAGCAAAGCATTTGTGAAGCCACAACACGCACAACCTTGAGGCGGATGGGCTACAACAGCAGAAGACTCCACCGGGTACCACTCATCTCCACTACAAATAGGAAAAAGAGGCTACAATTTGCAAGAGCTCACCAAAATTGAACAGTTGAAGACTGGAAAAATGTTGCCTGGTCTGATGAGTCTCGATTTCTGTTGAGACATTCAGATGTTAGAGTCAGAATTTGGCGTAAACAGAATGAGAACATGGAACCATCATGCCTTGTTACCACTGTGCAGGCTGGTGGTGGTGGTGTAATGGTGTGGGGGATGTTTTCCTGGCACACTTTAGGCCCCTTAGTGCCAATTGGGCATCGTTTAAATGCCACGGCCTACCTGAGCATTGTTTCTGACCATGTCCATCCCTTTATGGCCACCATGTACCCATCCTCTGATGGCTACTTCCACCATGTCACAAAGCTCTAATCATTTCAAATTGGTTTCTTGAACATGACAATGAGTTCACTGTACTAAAATGGCCTCCACAGTCACCAGATCTCAACCCAATAGAGCATCTTTGGGATGTGGTGGAACAGGAGATTCGCATCATGGATGTGCAGCCGACAAATCTGCGGCAACTGTGTGATGCCATCATGTCAATATGGACCAAACTCCCTGAGGAATGCTTCCAGCACCTTGTTGAATCTATGCCACGAAGAATTGAGGCAGTTCTGAAGGCAAAAGGGGGTCCAACCCGTTACTAGCATGGGGTACCTAATAAAGTGGCCGGTGAGTGTATATATATGTGTGTGTGTAGGCCTATATACAAAATAAATATACAAATATAATATATATATACACACATATAAACAAACTTTTATTAGATGCGATTAATCGCGATTTGACAGCACTAGTAATTATCATATTTTTTTCATTTTTTATTTTAATTTTAGTTTACAGTTGTAGTGATTTTGTTATGTGCTTTATTATTAATATGATTATTTAAATATTTATATCTATCTTTAATTTATTTTTATTTGAGTTTTTGTTTTAGTTATTTAAGTAGTTTAACTTATTTATTTTAGTTTTCCAAGTTTAAGTTGTTCATGTAATATTTATATTTTATTTCAACTTTATTTCAATTACCGAAAACGGTAATTAATAACAATACTGACTAATATTGATTCCAGCTGATGGTGTTTCTGTTTGACAGTGACTTTGAATGTGTCTCATCCAGAACTGTTAACTTTATATTATTAGACCGTTCTAAGTTTCATAACACTAAAATGTTTTTCACTGATCTGTCAGACTTGAATGTGATATATTGCTATACCATTACTAATCGCCTGTTCTGTGGCAGAAAGGTCATCTTTAAGAACTGAAAGTATAAAGTATCTGCTGTTTCAGGCCCACGTTCATGTTGGAGAAAGATCTCTATCTCTGTGTATGAACGGTGAGTCACAGAAAACAGTTTTATTATTGATATATATATATATATATATGCTGTTCCAGAACATCCTTCATCTCTATAGGAGGAAACATGTTGATCTGTCCTTGGACGCGAGTATCGACTGAAACTCAGACCTCCATTGTCTTATAAGCGACACCGCAGAGGGAATATCCTTGGGAAATTTCACACCGTTTACTGACGGCAGGAACTCATTGATATTTATTGATATTCCAGCAGATGAACGTTGGAAACTACGGATGGACTCTCAAGATTTGAGAGCGACAGGAGAAGAAATGTGAGAACTGGAGGTGCTTTGGCAAGGAATAATTCACCTGGATATTAATTATTTATTTCAATTACTCCTGCATGTCATTTCAAACCTGTGTGGCTTTCTTTCATTCTGCAGAGGATCTTCATCCTGCTCTTTTCTAAGGTCGTCAAACCGTTAAAACATAAACTGGAGTCCATATGGCTCATATTACAAGTCTATATGATAGTTTTGTGTGAGGAACAGACTTTAATGTTATTCGCTTACAGTATTTTCCACTGTCGCATATTGAAGATTCATCATGACAGATTTTGATTCTATTTACTTTAATTCATGTTTTTGGTTTTATCTCAGCGAACGAACATCAGTTCTGGCAGGACACGTTAGTCGAGCTCTCATCAGTGACTCTCAGCTGATCCACGTCTACTATAGGAATACGACGCCTATCACCGCATTCCTGTATAACTCCTTCAGTATTATCAGCAGTGATTGTGTTTCTCAGGAGCGATTACCCTCCTCCCTCCACAGCTCCTCCTCTCGACAGTCAGGATTTGGCATCTGATTTCCTTTGAATCTGAATAAATTCTCGAATTATGTTGTACTTTAAAATCTTGAATTAATGATGCATACATTTATGTTGATTTCTGTTCGGGGGGGGGGGGAGGTATTGCTGCATGGCCAATCCAAACTATATGCTAATTGTCAATCGTGTTTGACGATAGTGGTCCTGACAGAAATATGTTCTAAGAATGTTTAGCTAATATTCATATGAAGTTCTTTGAACATGCAAGGCATCCGGTTTTTTTAAATGTTTAAAAAAAAAAAATGTTTTCCTTTGCAAACGTTAAGGCAACATTCCATCTTATAGTTTTTCAAACACGTTCCTGAAAGTTAGGGGGAGACCGGGGGCAATTGTAACATATTTTACATTTTCCTTAATAACTCACAAACTACTTGAGATAGACTAGTCATCTTTTGATACAAGAAACATATATATGTGCACTAATTAATAATACAATTTATATATTTTCACTTATAAGAACAAGACTAAAATATTTAATTAAATGCAAGAAGTCAGAGTGTTACAATTGCTCCCGCCAAGGGGGCAATTGTAACAGTGTGTGGGGGCAATTGTAACACTGAGAAATAACTCCTATTAACCCACTTTATCTCAAATAAAAGCCTACCTCAAAGTAATCACTTTATTGCTGTTGTATTTAATAATGTTACTTTAGAGTTTTTTTGTATATGGTTCAAATTTTTTTAGATGTCATGCATCACACGCATTATATAAAAAAATTTATGTTAATTGATGATTTGTTAATACTGGAACAAAAATTTATTTTAATACACATTTTTAAAATGAAGTTTTACAATAGAATTTAGTGAAATATGTTCATTTTTTAACAGAAAAGTATGTCAACACAAGCTTATTACAATGGGCCTAACACAGTGTTACAATTGCCCCCGATACTGCAGCCATGACAAAATCTTATATGCTAGCTAGCCCAACCTGTATTAGCATAGGTTGTTCATGTTCGTTTTTAATCAATAACCTAGGGATAAAATGTACATAAATTTAAATTCACAGACATCTAAACTTTAGACAGCTGAAGAAAAATAATGTACATCCAAAAAATAACTTTCATACCTCAAAATCAGTTTGTCGTTAACAACTTCTGCTAAAGTTGAAAATTTCTCGCTTCTTTTTCACAGATAGAGAGAGAATCCTACTGGGCATGTACAGATTAAGTGTCATCACTCTAGCTTGTTTCTGATTGGAGGAATTGAGTATGTTACAATCGCCCCCTGTTACAATTGCCCCCGGTCTCCCTTTTAAATGTTTTCTGAACATTCCGAAACTAGTATAACATAAAAAAACAATGAACGTTACTGGAAGGATGTTTGTTTATAATGTTCTGAGAACGTTCCCTGTACGCTGGGATGGTGAATGATTCAACAGTCGTCACCACTGTGTTCATGGACTTTTCAGTTAGCTGTCATTTGTCACATGTTCCTTTGTTCAGTTTCCCGCCACTAGTCTGTCTCCCTGGTTACCATCATTAGTTCATCTGTATCACCTGTGTCCTATTAATTACCATCATTTGTGTTTGCTATTTAGTTCCTCCTGTTCACTCTGTGTTTGTCTGATCTCCGTTATGTGTTGCACGCTGTCTCGCCTGTTGGTTGTGTTCTGAGTTGCTCATTAAACAAACTTATTACTTTTCTTCCTTGGATCATATCGTGACAACAGTGGTGTTATTCTAAAGAAATTGATGTTGGTCTAAAACGACTTTTCTTTTCAGCTGAACTCATCAATCTCATTGTTTTTGACGTAAATTTGAGCCCCGTAAAACATAATCGGTTGTTACCGTTTTTTTACCGTAAATTTCACTTTTTTTTCTTTCTTTTTTTTCAGTGCACCTTGAAATAGAGACACTTGAGACAGTCAATTCCAATCAATGGATAAAATCAAACTCTTATTCATGTATTATTTTCACTTTTTTCACATTATGTAATAAATCGGGATGTGAATGGGCTCTATGCACGGCGGTATTTCCGGTGAAGGTCTAAGGATGCTGAATTACTTCCGCCGATCGTAGAGACCAATGCTATACCGAGAATTTATATTGGTTTATACTCTATTGCTATACTAAAGAAACGTTAGTCACAAAAACAGACAAAACAGACACTCCTCATTTTGTTTATGCTTCTGTGTTTATTATATTAAATAAACATAACTATATATAAAATTACATCTAAACGTATTAAAGATTCGTTTCAAAGACGAGAGGACAGTACATTTTTGAAGACTCTGCCATAATCCCGTTTTCCTCAGTTTTCCTCCGCTTTAAATCTCCCCAACCGGAAACGCACGAGCATCCTTGCATCAAACGCGGAAGTTATGCGTGCATAGCCCATTGAGACAGTCAATTCCAATCAATGGATAAAATCAAACTCTTATTCCTGTATTATTTTCACTTTTTTCACATTTAATATGTAATAGATCGGGATGTGAATTGCACGGTATAGCTAAGCTGAGGCAATTATTTAAAACATTTATAAATAAATAAATATATAATTTTATTGTCACAACCCTATTCATTCATATATTCATTCATTCACATTTATTTATTTCAAACATTAATTTTCTACAATTTATCAGATTTCATAAAATAAATAATCATAGGCTACTAATATTATATATGTATCCCTTTAAGAATTTTTTTGTAATTCCATTTAATTTTCTCCAAAAACGTAATCAGATTTTCTCCAAAATTTTAAATCTTCTATGAAAAAAATATATAAATAAATAAAAGTGAATAACTCACGCAAAAGATGTGTGCATGTCCTCTGCTCTTTCACGTGTTCATCTCTTTGTTTGATGCACACGTTCTGTCGGCTGGGTTTGCAGAAGCCTTCATGTGCAATCAAGAAAAGCAATCCTGTTCTCCTCTGGATTTACCGTGTTAAACGAGGAGGTACGGCAGGAGTTAATTGGCAGTTTGTTGCAGCCGCTGAGCTCTTAAATGGAGTTTCTCTGTTATTGGATGAGATTTCTTCTTCTTCTTCTTGCACTAAAGCACCTTGGGACGTGGATCTACTTCACAAACAAGAACATTGTCATTTGATAGTAGCCTAAACTTTCCAACATTAACTATTACTGGGTAACACACAGTGTCCTTACGCGCGCATTGTATTATCGTGCAATTTATACGCGTAAATGAGTTTTTACGTGCATATGATACGCAGTTTTCGCGTGCATTTGATACGCAGTTCATTTGCGTGTAATACACACGCACCCACTAATTCTACCCAAATACACACGCACCCCATATACCCTAACCCATGCGTATCGTAAAAACTCATTTTCGCGTATAAATTGCTAAATAAACACACTGCGTGCTAGAGACGCATTTAGTGTGATCGGGTTGACTCACCATAGTAATAACAGTAAATTATGCATAATTACATGCAAACAACCCTTATAGGCTACAGTCCCTAATCCTACTACCCTATAAGTACATGTAGTTAATTAATATCACTTAGTACTTAAATATATAATTACACTGTAACAATGACACCTTAAAATAAAGTGTAACCTAACCTTTAGCATTAAATGATTGTTAACTGCTTAAACAATGAGTAAACAACATTATTGCACATATAGTGGCATCAGCTAAAAAGGAAAGTCGTTTCAGATGGTGCGAGTCATTCGAGTCACATTTATTAAAAACAAAGGGTTTTTTTTTTGGCATTGACGGTTCCATGAAGAAACTTTAACACGAAACATTCATTGGGTCGTTTATACTGGAAAAGGTTCTTTAAATTATTTAAATGTTCTTCAAATTGTTCTTCCCCTTTGGACGCTTTATTTTTTAAGATCTTTACTGATTGTTTCAAAGCAGCTTCACGGTAATAAACAGGAAAATGACAGCAATAACGTTGCAAAATTCATCAATTATGAAACACAATTTCAGCCGTAAAGCAGCTTTAAAAAGACTATTAAATTATTCAGTTCAATTGAGTTTTTTTCTCATCCGATATTGTCAGTGAAGTTTTAGATGAAAGACTACAAAGACTGAGGGATTATTCACAGTGAAACGGATGAAAGGAAATGGAGGAGTTGTAGTTTCTCAGGTTTGTTGTGTGTTTGCTGTGACGGTTGTGTCTGTGATCGATCGATCCCTCAGGGTGTGTGTGTGTGTGTATCGATGAGCATGAATCAATGTATGTTAGTCTTATCATGGACTGATCAAACCCCAAACACACACCCCCTGCTGATGATTATGATGATGAAGATGATGATGATGATGATGATGATGATGATGATGGTTTTTCTCTGGGAGCGATTAGTCTCAGATTCAGAATCAGTCAAGCTCTATGATACAACTTCAAGAAACCAGGTTTAGGTGTTTTTACAACTTCTACTCAGCAAGGCTGCATTTATTTGATCAAAACCATGTAAATGATCGTGATTTTAACGGTAAAAGACTGTAAAAGTGATACAGTGAAAAAACTTTAATTGGTTAACAGAAAGTTTCCTTACTATATACGGTAAATAACTGTGATAGATCTGATGGTACATTCAATGTAATTTTACTGTAAAATACCGTTAAATTGACCGTTTTTGAAAGTGAAAAAGAACAACTTATTGTATAATTTACAGTGAGAAGTCGTAAACTGACATTCCCACAATTCTCTGAGTGACACTTCACATTTGATGTATTTTTGTTGAAATAACTATGTTTCTTCATAGTTTTCTTAGTTCTTTTCTAATCAGTTATGTACATTAGGGTTTTATGTTACATTTAATGTTGTTAAATTAATGTTTATATCATTTTTTAAATTTCATGTGTGTTACCATGATGGTGTTTAATGTTTGTGCGAATCACTTATGTCAGATAATGATTTACGGTTTATTATTGTAAATTGTAAGTAAAGTCTGTTAAACCAATTCCCACAACTACTGGTCTTTTACTGTAAAAAGCACGGTTTATTTTTTACAGTGTAACAAATGTGAAATATTATTGCACTTTTAATCAGCTGTTTTCTATGTGAATATACAGTAAAGTGTAATTTATTCCTGTGATCAAAGCTGAATTTTCAGCATCATTACTCCAGTCTTCAGTGTCACATGATCCTTCAGAAATCACTCTAATATGATGATTTGATGCTCAAGAAACATTTATGATTGATGTTATCAATGTTGAAAAGAGTTCATATTTTTGTGGAAACTGATACATTTCTCAGGATTCTTTAATGAATGGAAATTCAAAAGAACAGCATTTATGTACTTACTGCCCAAAATGTTTTACTGCCACTCTTGATTTAATGTGTCCTTGCATTAAATTGAATATAATCCAATATACAAAAAAATTAATATTTCAAAAAGTTATTGAGAAATAATATATGGGCTACTTACTAGAAATTCTCCATTTCTTTTTTTTTTGTGTGTTTTTTACAATCGGTTGCATTCAATTTGTTTATGACGGTCACTTATTAAGCAGCAAACTATTTCAGATAAAGAAGTCCATAAATCCCATGTTAAACAGAGGGAACTGTGATTGGTCACTTTACCTGTCAGTCATTCTCTTTCTGTCTCAGTGGGCGGAGCTTGAGAAGTTCAGAAGGTGTGGCTACACGACGATTGACAGATGTTTTCTGTTTCTAAAGTCTGCTGTTTTTAGCCATCGCTCAATAACTCAAGTTCACATTTTCTCCCTCCTGCTGATTTAAAGGTCATCGGAACGATGCGGATAAATAAAACTGTTTTTCACAAATCTGGTCCTTTCAGTGAAGAAAACCCTCCTGAAGAACGCCGTCCTCCATCATTTATGACAGTGATACCCATGACTTCACTTTGTTCATTTGAACAAACCTGCATTAATTATGCATGAGACTCATTTCAGGCCGGTAAATTAATTAAACGCTTCTGTTTCGCAGGTCTCGCCGTCTCAGGTTCACGCGACGAAAGGGAGAACTGTGTGCGGGACCGTCGTACTCCCTGAAAATGATAATGAGGAAAAGAATTACCAATTTATGTTTTCCGCGGCTCATTGGAGATGACGATTAGCAGACGATGAACTCGTTTGAGGGGCTGATGAGCTTCAGACGCCTTCATTAACACCTTCAGTCCATTCCCACCGGAACACAATCGCTTACGTGTTTCTTTAAGGAAAAATAGGATTTTTGCACTGAACTTTGACCTTTGACCTTTGACCCTTAGACCCTCTGCGGCTCTTAAACTCTACAGGTGTCTTTCTCTCTCTCTCTTCGTTTTCCTGTTGTACATGTAAATATACATCATTTACTCGCCCTCATGTTGTTTGTTTGTGTGTTTATCTTGCTCGCCTTTGGCATTTGGTGTTTTGCCAGCTTTTCATATTTGTGAATGTTTTAAACGAGCTCATCGTGTGGTTGCTGAAAACATATTCATTATTTCTGTAATGAATTCATACAAAAGCACATTCTGAGATCATTTCCATGCTGATTCATTTTGCAAACGCTTATTCGACAAATCAACAATCTTTATTTCCGCACAAAGCGAATAACTTTGGAGAAATTGTATTAGATGTAAACATGATTAAATCTGTTTTATTTGAAAGGCACATAAATCTGTGTAAGTGGATATTATTTACCACACGCCAGAGAAAACAGCCCAGAAGCGGAAACACAATCTTCACTTTGTTTGCACAAACCCACTATCAAATAATTAAAGTTTAATTAGCTTGTTTATCTGTTTAGCAATCTCCCACTAATTGATGGAGCACCATTGGTTAATGAACTTGACTTTGATTAGCCGATAAGGATTTGAGCGAAAACACCCCGCGATGGAATCCATTAACGGCACAGATTCTCTGGAGGGAAACGTCTCGTCTGATAGCATCGGCTTTCAGAAGAAACCTCGGAGGACGAGTGTTTACTGACAAACAGCAGATCTCCAGCATGCTCGGTGTGAAAGCCACGGGCTGTTTATTCCAGCAAGCGCAATCGAAGATAATGTATAGTGTTTGCAACTCTTCAGAGTCCAAATATACATAGTGCCTTTTTATAGCAAATGCTGACTAAACACTGTATTGATTTTCCTCAAACAATCCAGGCTATTTAATGGTGTTCAAGTCAGTCATCACTATAATAACTCACGGTAACACTTTATTTTACAGTTTACAGTTACATATGTTTCCGTAGTAATAACAGTAAATTAGGCATATTACATGCAACTAACCCTCAAGCAAAACCAACACGCATTTATTTATTTTTTATTTATTTTTTACAAATTTACTGTATCATTGATTATTTCAAATTGTGATATATTGTGGCCAAAAGTGAAGTCTGGATGGGTTATTTGTTTTTAATGACCTTGCTAGTTTGATTAAACCATCAAAATGTGAGGAAATATTTGATATTTTTCAAAGATTTTAAACATGAGGGAAGAACAATACAGCAAACTTGGTTATGGTTTTTGTCTGACAAAACTGTTTGGGAAAATAAAAGGCAAACTACCCTATAGTGAAAAATAAATATTCTAAAATGCATTTGAAATACATTTATTTTATGCTAAGCAAAAACATTTAAATATTTATGTACTTATATAAATACCCTGCAATTGTACTTTTATTATACTAAATTGGTATACTTAAAGTTTGCTTAATTGGAACAACTACTTTTGTACTGATTATACTTTAGGTACACTTTAAATATATTGCATTTAAACACTGATATTATACATTAGTGATCATATATCATTACTAATAGTATTAGTAAGTCTCAAGCGATATGTCAGTAAATATGTTCATGGATTTATAGTATACTTAGTATGAAATAAATTTATTTTAAATACATATTTTTCACTAGGGTAGAACAAATGCACAGAAAATCAAAGTTATAAAGAATCCGTCATGCGTTTGATGGAAAGATGAATGTTGAAAGTGACTTTATTCCTGCTTTTCTCGTCTCTCTGGACTGTAAATCACAGGTGTCGATATCGACTGCATCCACGCCTGATGAAATGACTTTTCCTGACTGATAAGAGACGTGGAGGAATCAAGCGCATTAATGCCTTATCAATGCGAACCGCGCCGAATGCAGTGAAGACTGAGCTCAGATCAATCTCACAACACTAATGCCACTCTCAACATCACAAGCTCCTGCACTAATGAGGCGACTCCTGACGAGTTCAGGGAGGAACACAAGACTCAACTCAAACTTGCTGGATATTCTGTCCTTGCTCTTTCTCCAACAGAAGCCGTGAGGAAGAAGATTGTACGTTTAAAAAAATAACTCTTTGGTTGAACATGGACAGTTCCATCTTTGGTTGATCAATGAATTCAATGGACAGTTGTTTCACGTGATTGAATTAAGTTATTTAGACACAAATGAATCAATCAAGTTATTTGGACCGAAATCAATCAAGTTATTTGGACACGATTGAATCAAGTTCACGACTGAATCAAGTTATTTGGACACGACTGAATAAAGTTATTTGGACAGAAATCAATCAAGTTATTTGGACACGATTGAATCAAGTTATTTGGACACGACTGAATAAAGTTATTTGGACAGAAATCAATCAATCAAGTTATTTGGACACGATTGAATCAAGTTATTTGGACACGATTGAATCAAGTTATTTAGACACGACTGAATCAAGTTATTTGGACACGACTGAATAAAGTTATTTGGACACAATTGAATCAAGTTATTTGGACACGACTGAATAAAGTTATTTGGACAGAAATCAATCAATCAAGTTATTTGGACACGATTGAATCAAGTTATTTGGACACGATTGAATCAAGTTATTTGAACATGGCTGAATAAAGTTATTTGGACACGATTGAATCAAGTTATTTGGACACGATTGAATCAAGTTATTTGAACATGACTGTATAAAGTTATTTGGACAGAAATCAATCAAGTTATTTGGACACGATTGAATCAAGTTATTTGGACACGATTGAATCAAGTTATTTGGACACGACTGAATAAAGTTATTTGGATAGAAATCAATCAATCAAGTTATTTGGACATGATTGAATCAAGTTATTTGGACACGACTGAATAAAGTTATTTGGACAGAAATCAATCAATCAAGTTATTTGGACACGACTGAATAAAGTTATTTGGACAGAAATCAATCAATCAAGTTATTTGGACACGATTGAATCAAGTTATTTGGACACGACTGAATAAAGTTATTTGGACAGAAATCAATCAATCAAGTTATTTGACACGATTGAATCAAGTTATTTGGACACGACTGAATAAAGTTATTTGGACAGAAATCAATCAATCAAGTTATTTGGACACGATTGAATGAAGTTATTTGGACACGACTGAATAAAATTATTTGGACAGAAATCAATCAATCAAGTTATTTAGACACGATTGAATAAAGTTATTTGGACAGAAATCAATCAATCAAGTTATTTGACACGATTGAATCAAGTTATTTGGACACGACTGAATAAAGTTATTTGGACAGAAATCAATCAATCAAGTTATTTGGACACGATTGAATGAAGTTATTTGGACACGACTGAATAAAATTATTTGGACAGAAATCAATCAATCAAGTTATTTAGACACGATTGAATAAAGTTATTTGGACAGAAATCAATCAATCAAGTTATTTTGACACGATTGAATAAAGTTATTTGGACACGATTGAATAAAGTTATTTGGACACGATTGAATAAAGTTATTTGGACACGACTGAATAAAGTTATTTAGACATGATTGAATAAAGTTATTTGGACAGAAATCAATCAAGTTATCTGGACACGACTAAATAAAGTTATTTAGACATGACTGAATCAAGTTATTTGGACGTGTCTAATTTTAATTGAGTTTACTCACTTTGCTTAAGTTCATCCAACATGAAGTATTTGGGCTATATCTTGCACTCGGCGCAAATGACTTTGTACACTGACGCATGTATCATTCCTATTTTGCACCCGCGCAAAGCGGACTTTTCCCTCCACAGACACACGTTGGTTAACTAAGAAATACACTTGCGCTCCCCGGGGCGGTTCAGCGCAAAGAGGAGGCGTGTTCCGGCGCAAACTTTCCCTCATGCTATATTTTGCTGTTCTATAAAACAATTGCGCCACTGACCAGAAAAAAACTAGTCTAAAGTCAGTGGCGCGGTGCGCGTTGTTCATTATGCTATTTTAAGCGCGCATGCTTGGCCATAATGTAGCGGTTGCACAACGCGCATAGTCCGCATACACTTTGATTCTCTCATCAACACAGATGCAGCAGTTTTTATTTGTGCAAATCATACATTATAACAAGGAAAAATATTAACACATGAGGGAAATCATTGTGGTGTCCATGAAAATTTAGTTGTTTTTTTCCTCCCACGCCTGTTTAACCGACGCTGATTTGTATGGGGATGGGAGAAACCCACCCACGATAGATAGATAGATAGATAGATAGATAGATAGATAGATAGATAGAGAGATAGAGAGATAAATAGATAGATAAGTCTGATTTGAACGTTGAATTTCTTGTTATTTCTGCATGCATTCTACTCCAGACAGTCAATAAACAG
>JARWKJ010000023.1:2365119-2425119 GCA_029959095.1 Rhinichthys osculus | reverse complement strand
TGTCTGAGACTCTGAAGGCCGTGCGGATCTTTATATTCACACACTGGAAGTGCTTTTGATCACGGCAGCTTTTACAGAGATGAGGAAGGACAGAGAGAAGGACCAGTGCATTCATTCATTCATTCATTCATTCATTCATTCAGTGCGCTTATATGCGCCACAATGCTTTTATTCAAAAAGCATTTTACAGCGCATTCAAGATGTATATTTTATCATCAGTATTAGCTGAGAATCCATCCATCATTGATGTCAATAGTGAAGTTTGAGGTAAAAAAAAAAGTATATTCATGATTTTTTATCTTTCAGATCTCATTCAGATCTTAAAAGCAAATGTAAATATGAAAAATGATATGTATACCTTGGCACTGATAGTAGATTCATTATAGTTATCTTTCGGGTCGTACAATTAAGCAGACATAAAAATGGAGTATGAAAATATTTCAATATATGTATTAAAATTTCAAATAAATGAAAACAACACGTAAAAACAACTACAAACAATTTCTCAAAGTAAAAAGTCATTTTCTAGTATCCTAGTGTGTATTAATTCAAGTTTCATTAGCCTGATGTACAACAGTTGCATGAGTTGAGTTTATAAATAGAACTGAAACATATTGACAATGAAAATAGTCATCAATTTTTTTTTTTTTTTATCAGTTAGTTGTTTAGTCACATTTACAGACACTTTGCAGAAGTAAAACTCTGAGAAATTGAGAAAATCTGATGAAATAATTTGTACATAATAATTACTGGATTAATATTAATAAATGATAAGAAACAGTTTAATGTCCATCCCGTTCTGTTTTTAGTAGGGCTGTCAAATGATTAATCGCATCCAAAATAAAAGTTTGTGTTTACATAATATATGTGGGTGCACTGTGTATAATTATTTTGTATATATATAAATACACACACATGCATGTATATTTAAGAAAAAAATATTATTTATATATAAAATATTTAGATTTATATATAATAAAAATTATATTTAAATCTATATACAGTATATACATGAAAACATTTCTTAGATATATACAACCATGTGTGTGTATATATATAAAATAATTATACTCAGTGCACCCACATATATTATGTAAACACAAACTTTTATTTTGGATGCGATTAATCGCGATTAATCATTTGACAGCCCTAGTTTTTAGACTAAAGTCTTAATTCCGAGTAAAAGTTACTTTATTTTCAAAGTGTAGCACAACTTTAATTCACATGTGCCCTGGCGAGTGTCGATGAACATGTCGAGTTTGGAGGGGTTTCATGATGCGACTGAAGGTCTGCCGTCGTCATGGCAACCGGTTTTACACCTGTTTTTACGTGGCGTTCAGGACTTTGTTAAGAGCCGAGATTCCATTAACCTGGGTGGCGTCTCCGTCATTTTCCAATCCCGGGATTTAGTGCCCTTGAAGAGGAAAACAGCCGGCCCGATCCCAAGCTCAACCCTGACTAATTAAGAAAGCAGCACAGGGATGATTTTAACAAGCTCTCACAAGTCAACCACTGATTTCTTCTTCTATTGCTGGTTATCATTGCATAAGAAGCATTTAAAAATGTGCCTCTGAAATGACTTTTCTTTTCTCTTTTATATTTCAGCATTACATACAGTACCTGGGACGATCACACTGTAAAGAAATATCGTTGGTTTAACTTAAAAATGCCCATTGAAATAAAAAATTTGAGTTAACACAATAAAAGAGATAGAACTTGAACCACATTAATTATCTAAGGTAATTTGACAAAAGAAAAAATGTTGATAAATCATGGAAATATTTTTTTTACAGTGCGGTAGAATCATCCGTCATGCATTTTCCTCTTGTTTGACACACATTAGAGAAGTGGAATGTTTGGCTCATTAATAATAAAATGTTTGGTGTATATAATAATAAAAAAAGTCTCTAATATGCTCACCGTGGCTGCATTTATTTGATCAAAAATACAGTAAAAAATGTGAAATATTTTTACAATTTAGTACAGCTGTTTTCTATGTGAATATCTAGTAAAGTGTAATTTATTCCTGTGATCAAAGCTGAATTTTCAGCATCATTACTCCAGTCTTCAGTGTCACATGATCCTTCAGAAATCACTCTAATATGCTAATGAAAATATATTAAAATGTAAAAGTTCAAATTGTAATTTTACTGTATTTTTGATCAAATAAATGCTTGACTTTCAGAGACATAAAAAAAATATCATAATTATTCCAAACTTTTGACCGCTGGTTTACAGTATTTGTTAATCATAAACAGTGTGTTTGGTCAGTTTCACAGTACTCCTTATGACATTTATAATGTTAATCTACCAACCCATTGAAGTATTAATATCTGTTTTGTACCATTGTAATACACTGACAACAATCAATCATCAAAGCAGTGATGAGAGTCACATGATCAATCAAAGCTCATCACAAGCAATCTTCCACAAAAAGATTAATATTTATATACAGAAGCTGCACAGTGTCATTCACACAAACATTAAACACCATCATGGTAACACACATGAAATTAAAAAAATGCAATAAACATTAATTTAACAACATTAAATATAACATAAAACCCTAATGTACATAACTGATTAGAAAAAAAAAAACAAGAAAACTATAAGAAAGAGTTATTTCAACAAAAATACATCAAATGTGAAGTGTAACTCAGAGAATTGTGGGAATGTCAGTTTACGGGTTTTCACTGTAAATTATACAATAAGTTGTTCTTTTTCACTTTCAAAAACTGTAAATTTAACGGTATTTTACAGTAAAAGTAGGCCTACATTAAATGTACCATGAGATCTATCACAGTTATTTACCGTAGTACGGAAACTTTCTGTTATTAACAGTTTTGCACTGTAGCATTTTTACAGTCTTTTAAAATTAAACCGTTAAAATCACGATTATTTTCTCCAGTGCAGGGAAAGTGCTGCAGTTTTGCCGCGTGGCTCTTGGCAGCGCTGATCTGCGATCGATGCGATCTGTGTGAGAGAAACCCATGCGGTAATAGAGTTGGGGTTTGTGTTGAATCGCTGTAATGACTCTATACAGGTTGTCATATATTTTATTTGTCTAAGTGCTGCTTGGCAGACCTACTTAGCAGAGTTTTGGAGTGGCTTCGGCAGCTCATCTCTCAATCTGAGCTCTCAGTTCCTCTAATGTCACTGCTGTCAGTGTGAGGAATACCCAGCGCAGCCCTAAACTAATGCAGAGTTATTAAACACTGGAGCCATATTCATATTTACAGTATAGTGTTTATCCTCCTATGAAGTTGGTCTTTTCTTTGCCATGACATGAGGGTCTGATTCTTCACAACAATATAATTATCAAAATAACAGCTTTGTGTTTGTGAGAGTGATTCAGTGTGTGGAAGCAATTTGGTGTCAACAGTAATTATATTTTGACACATAATTCGCCTTTCAGTGCTAAGGCCACAAAACAGCCTGATAAAACTAATTTGACAAAAAAAAAATTATCATTTTTCTTTGCTTCTTAACTTAATTTAAAACGGTTTTGTTTTATAACTTTATGAAAGGAACAAATGTTTTTTTTATTGTTATTTCTAATGAGCTGAGAGCTTTGAGAGCCACAGTTTTGTAACCTTATCTCACCAATGACTACAATAAACTGAAGTGAAATATATATATATATATTTTTTTTTTTAAATACCATCATTCCTGTAAAGGTTTTAGATGCATTGCAGCGAAACATGATCCCATATGTTTTTAGAACGTTTCCATTAGGTTTTTAGAACATTCCAAACGTCACATTCCATTTTATCATCTTCAAACATAATGGGAATGTTACATTTGAAGGTTCTCTGAACATTTCAAAACAAGTAACATTTAAAAAATGACGAACGTCCAATTAAAACGTTTCAGAAAAGGTTCCACATGCGATGTATAAATAAAGTTTGTGCTAATGTTTTCAGACATTATTAAAAACCAGATCATTTTGATGAAGATTCTAACGTTACTGGAAGAACGTTTTTCTGTAACTTTGAGAGAACCTTGCCAGAAAATTCCTCTATTATTTACCAGTCCCCTATACCCAAACTGTTTACCCACCCTTGTAAAATATTTATAAAAAGCATTAAAATCAGGAAAATCAGGAAAAAGCTTACAACATATTTTTTTTCAATGGATGCACATTTTTTATAACAAAGTATAACTTAAAGAAAAATGCTGTTTCTATCACACAGTATTAAAAAATCCACTAGAGTATTACAGTAAGAACATGATCAACTCTTTATTCCATGTGATAAGCTACTTAAAACATAGTTAAAGAAGTTTCATATCTTTCAAGATTTTAAGTAATAATATATATGCTCTTGACGGAAGAATCATCATTTTAATGTTCTTCCATCTCCTAAAAAGTATACGGATCCACAAGCTTGTTGTTTAAATTAGTTGAGAATTAGCAGTTTTGGAGACCTGCATTTAAGCAGTTTTACTGTCAAACTCAGTACAAGTCGTTTCTCAAGGATGCTATTGTCATCTGGCTCACAGTGTGTGAAGGTGAAGTGTTTTTTACACAGAGCATTACATTCTGTGATTATTAAAGCTCCAGATATTTCATAAAGCTCCAGATATTTCAGTTTAATTTTGAGATTATTATCTTGAAAAATTCTCTATTAATGTAACAGCAATATGATTTAGCTGCTTTGTTGTTCTTTTATGTTTAATTGTATACTATTTATCAGTTATTTTTATTTATTTGCCCATTTAGTTTGGAATTATGCCTCCAAAGGGCATTCGTTTTATCTCAGTAACTAATGTTCAGGTGAATCAATCAATTCACCCCAAATCAAAACAATAAGAAATTTTGCAAGACAAAAATAAAGCACTTTCCTGTTCATATTCGCACCAAAATACCGCAGTGTTGGCCTTTAAAACAGGCGTGACGAGCAGTATGTGTGTGTATATTGTGTAGCCTCAGCATATGGACTCAAAGGCTTTGCATTTCTCTCTTTGTGTTTCAACATCCGGGTTTTCCTGCTGCGAAATTCCCAATCCTACTACGGAGAGGCCACGGCTCCTGAATATTAATTAGACCTTGATGACGTTTCTCGCCAACATTCCAAGAGCGTCCAGTCATGTGATTGATTAATATTCATGAGCCAGGGCTTCTCAGCAGGCTCAGCCAATGAGGTAGCGCTGCTGGACGAGCGTCACGGTGCGTAGTTAATATTCATGAGCCGAGCCTTCGACTTAGTAGAACTGGAAAATTGGTTTCCCTGCTGGCTGTGTTTCGCTCTCCGAAGCCATTTTGGACTCAGTTCAGTTCCGTGCATGTCAGAATCGGACCCTGTCCAGCCATTCTCACTCTGAACAGGAGAAGCTTCACACACGGACTGGCTTTTGGGTGGAAATCACTCATTGTTTCATGCTGGAAGGCGTTTCTGTTGGAATAGCCGCTTTTCCTGATGGATTTCTGCATATGTTAAAGTTTGATTGGGTGGACATCAGGCCGACGGTCACTCGGGCTCGTGTGTGTGTGTGTGTGAGAGAGAGAGGGAGAGAGAGAGAGAGAGAGAGAGAGTGTGTGAGTGTGTGCATGAATGTGTGTGTGTGTTTCCACCGATCGTTTTAAATGTGTGCAAGGCAGAAGACACTAAAAAGGAGAAAACCTGGGGTGTTTTTGTGCCATTAGAGGAATATGTTCGCTTCCTGGCTGACTTTTGCACTTCTTCTGGGAACTTTTTGTGCAGGTAAGCGCTCATTTATTCTTCTGACAAGACTTGGGTGAGATTTGCATGAATGCAGTTCTTACTTTCTCTAAACCATGCATTGGACATTTATTGCTAAAGCGCTTCTGTCGTTGTATTTGCATTAGGAAACCTGTTTGAGTTCCATCAGCGTTTGATGAATAATTATAGTATTGACAGATAATGTATCTCCGTTTTAGTGCTCGCATTCATTCATAACTACAAATACTACTCACTGTCTTTAACAATAACACAAGGACAGCCAACTCAGTCCAAGGATTTATAATACTTGTTACATAGTTGCATTTATGAATCAAGTGCATGGTCATATTGGTGTGAATGATTTTTGCATCCATGTTAAATATGGATGGGATAGTGCGTGCTTTTATAGTGAGTGTAGTGATTTGTGGTAGTGTTCCTCAACCCATCCCACAGAAAGTCCTCTGAATGCAGTAAATGTGTGTTTGGCTGCTTCTGGACTGTGGCTTTGTTGTGTTGGAGGGTTTGGGGGGAGGGGTGGATCTATACAGCTCAATATCATGCTGAATTCACATTAAATAACATCTAACATCACAGTGCACTTTAATAAACGATCTCAGATGAAATATATAACGTTATACGGATGCATTGTTTTCATTTCAGGGACAGATTTCCCAGTGTTTTACCTCCAGGAATGGCCTTGTTGGGTAAATACTGGGAATTCTGGAAGAAGAAAAAAAAACTTAGTTTATATATTGAGGTTTTGTGCCTCAGATTCAGTGTTATTATTATTTTTTATTAATATTGTGAAGTAGCTTTTAATTGTTTTAGTTTTCATGTTAATTTCTAGTAATTTTATTATTTTTATAATTTTATTATGTGCTTTTGTCATTTTGTAAAGTATTTTGCTCTTTAAGTTTAATTTATTTTTTAATTAATTCTAGTCTTAGTTTAGTTTTATTTGATTTATTTCCAGTTAATCATTTTATGGTTCAACTTATTTCAGTTTATTACCAGGCAACATTTCTAAGTTTCATTTGGTTTTCCCCTAATAATTCTATTTTATTCTATTTCAGCTTTATTCCAATTAAGATAAATGCTTGAATAGTTTTAGTTGACGATAATAACCCTGCTCTGAAGTTTCTGTTTCGTGAACATGAGTGTTTGAGTTCCCTGTTGAACAGACCAGCATATGTTGTGTCGTGTTCATAACTAGCTTAACCCACAAGCCTCCTAATTTAGCAGACAGACAACACCTGGGCTCTTTCTGGTTGTTGTTTTTCCTCCAAAAGCAACTTTGGTATACGCTTCGTACTCATAGAGTGAAAAGACACAAGAAGTTGTTAGAAATTTAGTTAAAAAGCAACTTGAGACGTGCGTTCAAACGTCACATGATGGGTGTTTTTGGTTCTATAGAAGTTGGTCTTCAAGGATGTTTATTGTCTTCTATGGAGACTCACATGACAGAAGAAAGTTGGTGTTTTGTAGCTGTTTTACCCTGAACAGAAAATGTTCTTGGATTGGTTTAAATGAGATCCAGTAGATATGCTGGTGAATCTCACAAAACCTGTCTAAAACTTGTCCAGCTTTGATGAATCGCTTGTTGTATTCCTGATTTGTAAGTCGCTTTGGATAAATCCATCTGCTAATTGAATATGCAACACATTTTCCCCTAAAATTCTCATTAATATCAAGCTGTATTCATTGTAATGCAGAATATGTGGCTGATATTTTATATATTTTTAATTTTTTTAATTAAATAAAAAGATTTTCAATGGACAGAATGATTTTCATTATCCTATTACACTGTAAAAATTACTTTTCAAAGTTGTAAATAAAGTTTGACAAGAAAACACTATTTCAGTCTTTCTAGTTCAACAATACTTGTCATTTATTTGTTAAATTTGCTATCAGTTTCAGAGTGAAAATTGATTCGAAATCCTACACCAGTGTATAGAAATAAGAATAGAATAGAAATAAAACATTACAATCATTAGAATTTTGGTTAAATTATCTTGAAAATCGTTACAATGCAAACAATCCTATTATCCCTTAATTTTCTTAATGCAAAATATAATTTCTTGATTGTTCCATCTGATTTCTTGGTGAAATGTGTCCCTGGTGTGTCTTTCTGTCATTGTTCAATGCTTTTTGCGATGCCGTGAGGGCTCATAAAGCCTGATGTTTTGTGTGTGTGTGTGTGTGTGTGTGTGTGTGTTGTGTAATAGTCTTTGCGTAGAGCATTCCAAGATTCCCCTGGCTGAGCAGAGGGTGCCGTAAAAAGAAAAGCAGGGCGGTGTGGCTTTTAAACACCCTTCTATTGGAGGAAACAAATGATTCTTGATGCTCCGTTTACTGCTCATATCTGCTTGAGTTTTGGGATGGGGGGTCAGTTTCCATCCGTGTGTTTCTGCTGAACGGTTCCCCTCGGATGGCCGCTGCATTACTGACCACGAGATGTCTTGTATGTGGTGTGTGTGTGTCGGGTTTGTTCAAAGGATTGACCACATGGTTGGACAGGGGGAGGGTGAAGTGAAATTCCTCTCTGGACAGAAATGGCCACCATATAGTCCATCAGCACTCCAATCAGAGGAGCTGTAGAGCTGCCATGGGATCATCCAGAGGGACATACGGTGGTTTGCATGTTGCGTTATGGATGCAAGCTGTGGCGCATGGGTGGGGGGGCTAGTTTAGAGAGAGAGAGAGAGTGTGTGAGAAATGGGGGATGGGTCGCCTGAAGCAAGAACTGGGATTTAAAGCAACAGTATGTGTTTTTCTTGTGGTCTTTACCAAGTCAATCAACACTACACTGGAAAGAAATTTGGTGTAAACACAGCCTTCACTCAGAAATGAGTAAATATCGCAAACATTTACAAATAAACTGCAAGTAACACATTGAACGTGAAATTGAGTAAAAAAACTGAAATGGTATTTTCTTATAAGACACGCACCAAAAATGTTTTTGTTTTATTGTACAAAGACAAATTGGCATAGGATTTATTTTAAAAACATTTTTACTTAGTAATTGCTTGTAAAATTAAAAAAAAAAATCGTGTTTTACAGTGTAGTACTGGTGCGCACGTAGTCATGTGATGTTTTCTCCAACACTGAGCATTGAACGTCAGTGTGCGCTTCGTGAAATCATGTCTTGTTGAGGATAAGTGTGTAGTTTTTGCCTGGTGTACAAATAAATGGGTAAATAGATTAACTTTTACATATTGTGGGCGGCGTTGACATGTAGGAAATGTTGGTGTAGGTTATAGGGATGCACGATATAGGATTTTGGCCGATATTCGATATGCCGATATTTTCAAACTCATTTTGCCCGATGCCGATACCGATACCGATATATTTGTATTTTTTTTAAGTGCCAAAAAAGCTTATTAAAGCTTCTATTAATGTTCTCAGTCAAGAGCAGTGAGTGATTTCCTCTGTGTTTTGTTGTTTTATTAACATTAACGGGATAGTTCTCCCAAAAATTTAAATTGTCATCCTTTACTCGCTCAAGTTTCTTTCTTCTGTTGAAATTATACAAGTTATTTGGAAGAATGTGGCTAACCAAACAGTTGCTGTACTCCAGTGACTTCCATAGTATATTTAAGCACAAGAAAGAAATGAATCCAGGTTTGAAACAACATTAGATAGACAGAATTTTTATTTCTGGGTGCAGTATCTCTTTAAAGACAAGCGGCAGAATATTATTACTGTCTCTTTAAGAACTGCACGCGAGTAACGTGACGCGTCTAATATACACGCATTTGACAAGCAGATTTTCTCTGTTTGCTTTCACTTTAGACATAACCAACTTTGTTTATGTAAACCTTGTGTGTATTTGACAGTATCAGCGCAATAAGACTCGAAAGATTAGTCCAGAATGCAGGCGCTGTGACAGGCTTTTAGTTCCTGTGAGCGTCGCGTGTACGCGCTCAGAAAAGCGGATGTTAGAACAGCGCATCAGCACGTGAATGACATGTTTAACTAGCAAGACTTTGACGCACATGCAAACAATGAACTTTTGTGAATTGCGGTGTCCCGTGAGTGTAACTCTACCTCTGCGTTTACATGTGATGTGAATGTACGTCGCGTTGTACAGTATGTTGAGATGAAGGCGCCAGAATTGAACTGATAGAATGCACGATAGACTATGATTTTTCTTCAAAAGCAGATCGTGGAGACATTTTAATCGTCCACGATCAAAAACCGTGAGACGCACGGCACACCCCTAGTTGGAAGTTTAAGTTGCTGGCGCTCATGCTTTGTTCGCGTCACGTGCGCATAGGAAACACGCCCCCCTATCGGCAAGACTCATCGGCAGAAATATTCATATCGGCCGATGCCGATGATGGTCATTTTAAGCTTTTATCGGCCGATACCGATGTTGTCCCGATATCATCGTGCATCCCTAGTAGGTTATGCTTTGAAACAATTTTCACTGGTAAATTTCACAAATAATTATTAAATTATTACAAATAACAACTTAGATTTTCTGTAAAGCTTCTTTGAAACAATGTGTTTTGCAAAAATGCATCATATAAGTAAATTTGACTTGATTTGAATTACAAAGAAATGGCAAGTAACCCATTAAAATTTTGAAGTAGAAAGAGTGAAGTATTGAAAAATGAACAATCAAGAAGTACTTGAATAATCTTATAGTTTACAACTTTGAAAAATCTTTTTTTTTTTTACATGCATAAGTAGTTTGTAAACATTCATGTTATCCTGTGGAGAACAGCAGTAACGCAAGCGATGGCTTTGATTGACGTGCACACAGAGGTTGGGGTTGATATGAATATACTTGGGGTTGGGGTTGATGTATCAGATAAGGACCCTGTGAATGAGGTTGTAAGTTGTTTTTATGGAATTTAATCCCAAACTGTCTGAAATGAAGTGTTGATCCCTCAGGAATATTCTGTTGAGCTTCTTATGAATTAATGTCCAGAAACCTGTTTGTCTCATGAGTGTTTTTCAAGATTTGTTTTGACAGTCAGTCATCACATTTTTATAGCGCTAGAACGTTTATATTTAGCCTACGTACACATATGTTCCAGTTTATAGGAAGAAATGTGAATTTAAACTCATGTTGGCCCAAATGAATTTGTCCAAATTTCATATTGAACAATATTGATGGAATGTTAAGAATTCTGTTACTTACAGAAAATGGATCATGTTGCATTGAAGTTTTCTTGCATAATCTTTACTGTGTAGAGTAAAATTGAGTATTGCGTTTAAATATGCACTCTTGAATCTAGGCTTTTGTTAATTGGGAAGTGGTCATAATATCAAAGGCCAAACAATGAGCGTTTAATCCGTCATCTGTCATAATTACTATTGGGAAGTTTAAGTTTTTCTTTGAGCCACAACTGTTGGAATCGTGTCAATTGAAGAAGCACAGTGGAAGTTAGCAGTTGTTGAACATTAAGTTTCATTGCAAATGTTTAAGGCACAGATTGTTTGAGGACGTGTTTGAGCCCGTAACATAGTTTGTGATTATGTAAAACAGCCGTATGCATGCTGAGAGAATCACATTGAGGCCTTTATACAAATCTGTGTTAAACTGAACCGTATTCAAACCGTGTGTATTGAGTGCACTTCCATTAGCAATGCACTAAAAGCAAAGTCTGCTAGACCCTTGACCATCTCTCTATTGTGTTTTCCATTTACTGTGGCAGATCTTTGCGTCAGAACGTGAAATGTTATCCAAACACAAAGATGGTATGCTGGGATTTGCTCAAATTGTCCGTGATTGACTTTCGGTGTGAAGAATCGTGGAATTCCTAAATGTATTTTTCTTCTGATCCGTTGCTGACACTCGAAACTAAATTTGATAAGTGAAGATCAAAATGGTTGCATTCAGACAGAATATCTTCGCCTGTCTAGATTATTACCCATAATGCACATCTACACAAAGTCATTTTGGGCCACAGAAGATCAATGTGAGCAATAACAAAGAGATTTATTTAAAGCATCATTCTCACTGTAGAAACCATTGGACAGCAGTTTTGCAGAAGCTTGTTCTAGGAATGATGGATCATCCTGTAACAAGATTAAACATTTGTAATGATTGATTGTGCCAGAGATTAAGCATAATCAAAATAACATTTTTGTGTGTTTAAGTCTCTGAGGTATTCTGGCATCTAAACATTGCTCTGGGATTTCAAGTCTTTGGCATTTTATCGTCGGTCCAGTGCGATTTTGTGTGAAGTACTAGTGTTGCAAGTTTGGTTATAGTGAGGACTTTGCTGTGGCAAACAAAACTCACTACTGTGATTAATTGTGCCAGATATTTATAATCAAGTTTTTTTTTAGCTATGTTAGAACTTTTTTGTGTTGTCTGAAGTGTTTCTATGGCCAACTGCATGGTGAACTTTGTTTTTCAAGGTAAAGTGTCTCTTTTTATTCTTTTATTTAGGGACTCTCTTTTGGGAATAAAGAAAAAGCCAGCTGGCAATCATTCAGGCCTCATTTAAAATATGTATTATTAGGTGATAATTTTTATATATTAGGTGCATGTAGTCCATAAGAATGTGACCTTTAAAGACGATAAACCTTCATTTAGCAGACAGAGAGTATATGTGTTATTGAGTTAAAAGCAGTTTTTGTGAGGAATTCCTCTCGGATGAATCTTTGGCTCATCTTCCTCTCCATCACGTGTCGTTGTTCTCTGAGGGACGTTTTCAGGGTCTCGTCTTTCACTCCGAGTCCACAGAGTGTCATGTACCTCTGTGTGTGTGTGTGTTTCCAGAAACGCTCTGTAATTGCAAATGAAACGCTTGCTTGGCAAGTCTTGGATAATTTCCCAGGTTTGTTATTGTTGCACATCCAATTCTATTATTTTCTCAAATGAGGCAACCGTGTTTGAAGAGAGCGAGTCTCGTGCTGCAGAGAAGTCTTGCGTTCTCGCCGTGTCGTGTGTTTATCTTCACAGATAAGGCTTATCTGGGCTCGAGCTGCATGGTCAGAACGCCGTACGTAAACACTGATATTCTGCAGGCCTTATCTCTCGCACGGGACTGTCGTACATCACATGGTGTGGCGCTCGTGAACACACACAGGGTTCGGTTTAGCTCTGGGGTTGTTCAGCTCAGATATTCCACGAAATTATTGGTCTACGAATGTTTACAGTGCGACGTCATGCTAATAGACTATTACAGTTCCTCACGTACTGAACACTAAATCTGCATGTGGGGTAGGGCGGTTGGAGCGAATACCGAAATTGAAATATAATTCGAATATTTAAAAAATCGATACTATTCGAATGCTGAAGTTACGATTCGAATATTGCTTTATGTATATTTAAAAAAAAATTAATGCAATCTTGCCTTTCTCGGCACCTTGGCTTACACGCATGTGGAAATGAAATGCTTTTGTTTCGTCTGATGAACAATAAAGTTTTTGAATCGTAACACAATTGTGCACGTTATCCACATCAAAAATGGTAAATGTTTTAAAAAGCGACGTAAAAAAGCGCCCGCGAAGCTTTCAGGATTTTTGGTGGTGTTTTCGCGGAGATATTAGCCGAAAACCATCGAAAGCGCTTCAACCATATTCAGCACGAATAAAATGTTTATTGCAATGTTAGATGTCCCTCTAGAGGACAGAACGTGTAACAACAACCACATGCTATAGTGGCATTGGCCATCCATAAGCCTGAGTAATGTCGTAAATATTAATAATAGGATGAATTTGATCATATAATATTCTAATATTAAATAAAATAAGGACTGGAATTCGAATAGTATTGTAGAGGAAGATTGACAGCCCTAATGTGGGGGATATATTACAATTATAGATTAAAGGTGCTCTAAGCGATGTCGGGTGACGTCACTTCTTGTTAACGTTTAAAGTATTGTCAAACAAAATCGAGGCTAGCTAGACCCTCCCTCCTCCTCATCCGCGCACTAACCCCCCAAACCCCCCCAGATCCTTCTAGTCGGTGATTGGCTGGAACTGTTTCTTTTGTTTCGTGGGGCGGGTTGGCCCAGTTTGTTGCTGTTTGTGGAGCCTGGGCTGTCTACAGAGACCGCGTTTCTTCACAGTGTGTTCAGGGGACAGGCAGCTGGCGGATAGTGAGGAGATGTTTGCTGTATGTGACAAAAATGTTTTGGCCTAAAAAACGCTAGCTGCTCTGTTGAAAACGCCTAGCTGTGGGCGCTTGAGCGTTTTGGCAGCGCAGCGTTTTTTCAGTTGAGACGTTTTGTTGCTATGATACAGAATATCCGCAGCACAGTTTACTTTTCGCAGATAATTTGTTTCATACTAAAAATGAGTTTTTCATCCGTTTTGTTCGGTTAGCTCTGCTGGTTGATGTCGTTGTACAGAAATAATATTGTGGCAGTTGGTCGGTGTGGCATTAGCCCCGCCCCTCCTCCACTGTGATTGGACGGCTGGGTAAAAAGTGACAGTGATGAGCGCTGCGTTTTACCCAAAGTTCAACATTCTTCAACTCTCGACGACCAGTATAAAACGCCGAGCGCTTCAGCGTGGAAAAACCACTCAGCGCCTCGTTACGCTCACTCCCATTGAAAAACGCGGCGCTCCCATTGAAAACAATTGAAAAAATACGCCAGGCGTGTGAAAAAAACGCTTTGGTGGACACACGGCATTAGAACACCTTGTATTAGAATGTTTATATATAAATATTCTAATGTATTTAATAAATGCGCATGCAAGTTCCTTTAATCACGAGAGTGAGTCATTGAAATATTAATTCAACCGATTTTAGCTCAAATTAATTAAATATTTAACATTTAGTCAGAAATTCTTGTAATAAATTGTTATTTTATTTGTCTATTCAGAATCGTGATCTTTTAAACGAAAATCATGATTCTCTATTTATCCAGAATTGTGCAACTAGTTCCAGTGTTTTATTTATTATATTTCCTCTATTTGTAAGGCGAATGTTAGAACGTTCTCAGGTGTTGGTCTGTTATCGGTTTAGTTGTTGTGTGTGTGTGTGTCTCTTCACTTCACCCTGACATGGAGCTGATGTCTCAATGGCTGCGTCGTCGCGACTGACCTTGTTTGTCGCAGAAGTTTCTTTTACTCGCAGAGAAAAGCCTAGTGAGGGAGGCCGGGTCGCGGCGGCTTCATTCAGCAGCGATTGATGGCTCTTATGCTCCGCTCTGCTGAGAAGCAAGCAGTCTGGGTGTGTGTGTGTGTGTGTGTCTGTCTGTGTATTTGTGTCCCTTTCCCTGTGTGTTTGTTTCTTGCCTTTGGAAGGCATTTGTCGCGGGGCCGGGGCCCGTCTGCTGTGTGTGTGTGTGTGTGTGTGTGTGTGTGTGTGTGTCAGGGCTGTTTGTTGAGATCCGTCCTCATGCTGAGCTCTCGCTGGACACACAAGGACTGTTTCTTCTTATTGATGAGATGTTTTAAGATTGCGTTGTTCTCTCATGGTAAAAGCGAGTCTGCATTTGTAGTCAACATTTGAAGTGGATCAAAAAAGTTCATCAAAGTTGTCCTAAGACAAGAACAGGTATTGTAAAAAAAATTTCATGTATTTTAGATGAAGGGTTTTATCCACTTCACATGTTGACTGCTGTATTTGGCGGCAGTGAAGATGTTCAGCTTTTGTGTGTGCAGCTTTGAGTCACATTTATTTCTATAGCGCCTTATACAATACAGATTGTTCAAAGCAGCCATACACTGTAGGGATGCACGATATATCTGCCATCATATCGGTTACGACCGATATATGATCATTTCATATGACCGATAATGTTATCATTATTGGCCCGATAAGAAATTTTGGCCGATATATTAAAGCCGATAAATAATGGATTATTTCCTTCAGATGTGCACTGTTCAACATGATGGTTTTAAAATGCTTGAAATATGATTGAAATCACTTAAAAAAAACTTGCAGCGCAAGTCTGTCATATCGGCTATAAAATGATTATGAGAGCATTATAATTGAGTGCTTGGGACACGGCTTTTAATGGTGAGACTTGTTTTTGTAATCAGGCTCTCAAAAATTATATAAAACTTTGGATTTAGATTTACGTTCATAAATGATTTTTAATAGTTTTAGTTAACAATAACAACATTATTATTTTACAATGTTAATCTTACGATGATGTGAATATTGTTAATATTTGAATGCTTTAGCCACTTTCATTCATCCCTGAGCTCACAGATGTGTGTAACTCTTCTCCGCTGTTTGCTTTCTGAAGGTAAATGATTATTTTGAGCACGTGAGATGTGTGTGTGTGTGTGTGTGTGTGTAAAGTGTGCTTGGACCTCTACGATCACTCAAACCGGTTTGGGTTTCCAGCTGAGAGAGCGGATCCACACGCAGCCGTCTCTCCTCTCTGTGTGTGTGTGTGAGTGTGTGTGAGGAGGAATCATTATTCCGGCTCCGGGGTTTTTGAGATGGAGATGGGCAGATGTTTCCTCGCCGCTCCAGATGGAGGAATGTGTTGGATAATCCTGACTCCCAGGCTCCTCTCCTGACCTCTCCGTCTCCATCTTGACGTCCAGCTGTCGCCAGACTTCAGCTGTGGCTCTGTTCACTCCTGCCTCGAGCGCCCGTGAAAGAGAGAGTAAAAATACCTCGCGCTGGAGGAGCGTGATCAACACACACACACACACACACACACACACACACACACACACACTGATGTCTAGAGACGGGAAACGGAAGGAATTTCATGATATAGTTCCGATTCCACTGGATTAGTCCGTTTCCATTATGATTGTTTTAGTACTTTCGAAGAAACACCAACTAAGAATTGATCCTTTTACAATTTAAACAAAATTGCTTTTTTTGGGCAACTATATTTACAATAAGGTTGTACTTTTTTAAAACACATTTTAATGTTTTGAAAGATTTTTTTTTACCATTTTAATTTTTGTTTTATGGTTTTTAGTAACAATTTACAACAAGGTTCTACATTTTAAAACACTTTTTTTTAAATACATTTGTTTTTATTTTATTTTTTGTAACAACTTATCAAAGTTAAAGGGGTCATATAATGGTACATGCACTTTTTCAAGTTGATTGTACTGAAATGTGTGTTGGCAGTGCCTGTACACAACCATCATATAATGCAGGGAACTACACTAACATTTTAGCACTTGTTAGTAGCACTTGCGCTACTAACTTTTTCAGTTACTAGTGCAAAACATGATTTGGTCGCACAAATTATTTATATAGTAGGCCGCTCTGGATAATAATGACCAATAGTGAAACTGTATTGCATGATGTGCTTTTTATTTTACTCTCCATCTTTTAAAACACATGCCTTCTTGTTTTCTTTAAAAATGGTTGGGATAGATTTACTGCAATAGAAAATACAGTAGCCTACACAATAAAGTGATAAATTAATTTATTTTGGATTTCACCATGCTATGGTTGGCACAGATGGGCAGACTTCTGAACTCTTAAGGAAAAGTAAAATAAATATAATATGTCATTGTGAAGCTTCAATGATTCGTGTTTGAATTGTTTTGACGCAGTTACAAATTTGGACAGTCCTGCAATTGAAGGCCCACAAAATTTACAATAGGGCTGCACGATATTGGTAAAAAAAAATGACATTGCGATATTTGATTTTTCTGCGATATATATTGCGATATAAAAACTATTTCACCAGATGACTAGAATAGCTCTACTTGGAAAGAATGAATCATTCTAGAATGACTCTTGAGTTCAGTGTTGGACAGATCAGTTGTTATTTTAACCATTCATTAAAGTGAATCGGTTCAAAGGAGTCAGTTCGCGAATCGGACGTGTCATTAACGGACCACGGCACACGTTGTGTGATTGGATTATCCAGGCAGTTTAGGACATCGCACAAGATTTGTCTCAACACAGAAAACATTTCATCGCCAGATAGATTTTTTGTTTTGTTCATTGAAAGAGTGGTTTATGCCATCTGAATGTGTGGAAAGCTTTTCAGAGAAGATGAGGCAACGTTATTTTAGCACAATTCACAACCAGTGGTAGTTCAGAAAAAAAAAAAACTTCGGTCTTCCGACCTTTTACCATCGTGTATTCTCAAAGATATTCAGTCAACTCAATTCATTATTATGAGCGAGGGAGGGAGGGAGAGAGAGCGCGCGCGCGACTGGGGCTTTCACTCTCTCTGCTCGTTCTCTCAGTTAAACAAGCGCGAATCCGCGAAGCCAACTTGATGTGTTGAATGCTCAGAGCGCGTTATAAAACGTATTCTTAAAATACACATTTCTGTTTTAATAAATGCTCATAGTAAATCATAGCATATTGCCTAAAACATTAGGTAGGTACAAAAATAATCAAACGGTGATACATTTGCGACCCATTAAAAATTAGGGTCGCAATGGCATTTCAAAAGGTCGCATATGCGACCATTTTGGTCGCAGTGTAGTTCCCTGTAATGATAAAAATCCATCCAGTGGTTTTGTTTTAATCTCCTTATGTGTTTTCTCCTGCCTCAAATCGAGCCGTTCGACCGTGTGACGTCACACTCGGAAGCCCCTCCCACGATTGTTGATTGACAGCAGCGTTTCAACACAGACCCGCCCTCGCTCGTGAGAGCTGTCAATCATAGTCTGCGCGGACCGGCGCGGTCATTGTTGATATGCTGGAGCACTGTCTATGAGCAGAATGGCGTCTAAGCGATTGTGGTGTTCTGTTCTTGGGTGTAATAACGAACACAGTCATTTTAATGTTCCTAAATCCGAACCGCTGAAGACGCAGTGGCTGAGTTTGTTTTCGAAGGGAATATTCCCCACGAGCAACGTCAATGCTCTCATGTTTGCCGAATCATTTCACACACCAGACTGCTTTATAAACGAGGGTCAGTATAAAGCTGGATTTGCTAAGAAGCTGCTCCTGAATAAAGAATCGGTACCAGATATTTGTGTTCCTGCTGAACCTCTAGAACAACTGAAGTGAGTGTAACGTTTTATTAAACTTTATATTAATATGTATATCTTTGCAAATCGCTTCACGATGAATGAGTCTAAGGTTTACACTCAGGGTACATTACTGCATGTTTTCTATGTACGACGTTCTCCATATAATTCATAATCCCACGTTTATAATGAACAACGCGTTATGGTTATTGTGTTACAAACGGTGTACACAGAACAGAGATGCGGGGTGAGCAAAGCTCATGATCATTTAAAGTCATATGCACTGAAACGGCGTGCTGAAAACAGAGCTGTTTTTGACCAGGTAAAATAAGTGTTTTCTTACAATACTAATGAGAATTTTTAATTAAAGTATATTACAAACTTTTAATTTAGACCCTAAAGAATCATATTAGCTTGTACAAAAATGGCATTATATGACCCCTTTAAACTATTTACAATAAAGTTGTACTTTTTTAAAACCCATTTTTAATGTTTTGAAAGATTTTTTACCATTAAAATTTTTGTTTTATTGTTTTTAGTAACAATTTACAACAAGGTTTTACATTTTAAAACACTTTTTTTTCATACATTTGTTTTTATTTTATTTTTTGGTAACAACTTATCAAAGTTAAACATCTTTAAAACATTTTTTGTTTTTCAAAAAGTTTTTAACGTTTTTGTTTTATCTTTTTTATGAACAATTTACAGGAAGGTTGCATGTTTTTAAACACTTTGTTTTTAAACAATTAAAAAAAAACTTTTTTTATATTTTAAACACTTAAACCCATTTTTTTGTTTTTGCTAGCAGTTTACAACCATGTTAACCATTATTTATCATAAACATGTAAATTATTGTAACAACTTACAACAAAGGTAAATTTTAAAATCTAAGCATTTTTTATTTTATTTTAATAAAAGGTTGTTTGTTTTTGAATACGTTTTTATTTTCCGGTTTTATTTTTAAATACAGATTCAAACACTTTTTTTTTAAACAACAATTTACAATAAGTTTGAATGTTTTTAAACACAATTTTTATGTTTTTAAACATTGTTTTTCAAAAAAAAAAAAAAAATTTTTTATGGTTAACAAATGGTTCATTCTTAGCTGCCGATGTTTGCTAGTCACATGTGCCTGTTGTTCCCTCTTTGGTGACTTTAATTTAGTCATCGATGGAAGTCAGATATGTGGCGTTTGTCTGTTTCGTTCGAGGCCCAGTCCTGAAACGTCGCTCCAGCCGACGGCATAATTAGCTTGTGGAGTGGAGTTTGCAGTCATTGTTGCAGTGACTCTGTGTGAGAAAGGGCGAGAGGACGCGAGACGGTGTGTGACGTGGGATCTCGGGGTGATGAAGGGCAGGCTTTTGTCATGGAAAACCCAGTCGTGACCACCTGCCGCGAGAGGCCGTCAATGACGCCCACGAGTGCGTGGGAAAGTGCTTCTTCCAGCCTCCAGAGACAATCTGCCATTTCTTTTTTTTAGCGTGACAAAATTCGATATTTTGTCTGAACTTGATGTCATTGTTAGTCAAATGTTTTGATGCTGGGTAAAAAGGGGCACAGATTGCTGCTGAAAAACTAATGGAAGTCAGGCTTAATGTGTGTTTTGGGATGAATAACTTTGACTTGACTTGCATCATCAGAACAAAAACAAATGAATTAATGTTCCCGATCTTAGTGTGAATTATTCATCAGTGTGTGTGTCATTCTAAAGTGTACATACTTTGTTTACATACATTGAATATTAGCTGTCAATTTAAAATTAGGGAATTTGTGTATAAAGTATATATCGCTAAAATGTTAACGGTTTAGCTTATAAAGACATTTTTGATCATTTGCTTTTAATAACTAGGAGTATTTCCATCATTGTATTAGAAACTGTTATTTTTGTTTTTTCTAATATAAATTATTTGGTATTAATATTTTGAATTAACTGTATTTTCAATTTAGGTTTTAGTAGTTTTAGTTTTAGGTGCTTTTGTCATTTTATTAGTTATTTCTTGGATTTCATTTATTTTATTTTGGTTTTAATTTGAGCTTAATTTAAACCAATTTAATTTGTCTCATGAGTGGTGTTTCAGACGTTTCTTGATTGACAATTGCGGGATTGAATCTGAAAATGTGATGATTGACAGCGATATCTAATCTGATACTGTATGCTAAAATAGACACATTCTAAATAGACTAATAAAATAGAATATAGAATCTAAATAGAATAGACTAAGTGATGTGTAATGTGTTATTTTATTGTTCTTCACTTTTTGTATAATTTCCATATTTGTAAATTGGTATTAGTGACGCACGATATATATCGGCCACCATATCAGCATCGTCCGATATATCATTTTTAAGGTCATCGTTATCGGCCCGATAAGAAAATTTGGTTAAAATAATAGATACTTTTCTTCAGATGTGCACTGAAATATGAATTACTTGAAATATGATTGGAATCACTTCAAAAAAGGAAAATAAGGTTCAGTGCAACATGTGCAAGTCTGTCATATCGGCAACATAAATTTATAATCGTAACATTATAATTGTGTGATCGGCGCACGGCTTTTAATGCTGAGACTTTTGTTTTTGTAATCAGGCTCTCAAAAATTATATAACTTGGGTTCAGATTTATCAGCCAATATATCGGTTATCGGCTTTCCAAATATAAAGAATTGGCCAAAATGTTCACATCGGTGCATCCCTAATTGGTATGATAGTGTCTAAGTAAATAATGATTCAAATGTTCCTTTTGTGTTCATTTATTTAAAAAAAAGTGTTGTCACTACTATGTCTTATTTGTTATTAAGCTGTTGACTTTGCAGTAAACACTTTCTAACAGCAGCTGTTCTATAAAAATAGTCTCTTTTTCATTGGAGACCAAATATCAAGAGCAAATGCAAACATTTTTAGATGTATATTTATTGAATATATCTTCAAGTTTATCGCCAAAATGTAGATTGTTTTTGTCCCGTCCATTGCACTGTCAGTCATTGCAGTTATTATAATGTTTGAAAAAATGGGTTAAAATATTGGTATTGATATTGATTGAAAAAAGTAAACTTTTAGCTTTTAAAGTCCCCCTGTGGTGAAAATCCAGCTTTTAATGTTGTTTATATGTTGTTTTTAATACGCTTTAAGATAAACCATGTGTAAGTTCATAAGTCGACATCATTGCTGAGTATTTTCTCCTTAAAACTGCAGTGAACCAAAGACAGTCTCAAAAACACGGTTTGAAATCGCTGGTGTTTCTGACGTCACAAACGACCTTGTAACCAATCAGATCAACGTGTGATCGTCAACCAGTGGATCTCTGAGCTGAGTGAGTGAGTGGAGGCGGGGCTCATTTGCATATTCATAGAACCGCGAATACTAAATGAGGCAAGGGTGTCGAGTTACATTCAAGAAATTAAGACATGACGATTTTTTTTCCAATAAAAAAATGCTTATTTTGGTGATCAAAGATGAGTTTTAAGGGATAAAATGATGGACTACAGGGGACTTTTAACTCCAAGCCCTGTCCTTGCATTAAAGTGTTTCCTCCTTCACGTTTGGCTGAAGACGCAGCGCTTCACGGGTGAATGTTGAGGCACAGGAATGAGGTTATGAGCGGAGTGAGTGTGTTTTGGTGGTTGGTATAGCAGTTAATCTGCCTTTTATTCCGGAGAACTTCTCCCTTGTCTGCATGTATATTGTTCTTTATGCCATCAAAACACGTGATGAAACTCCCTCGCGAACGCGGACTCGAAATCCCTCCGTCTGTTGATATCAGGTTCTTCTTGATGGGATTTCTCAGTCCCTCGAAATCAAACGCCAGACTTTTCATGGCGAACTTCCTCTGGGTTTGTCTTTATGGCGATCTGGCTTGATGATGATGATTATTGCTCCTTGTGGTTTTGTGGTTGAGCTGCAGTTTCTCTCTCGCCAGTGGCTATAAATCATGGGCGTAGATTACGCGGGGGACGGGGGGGACGTGTCCCCCCCACTTTTTATAAAATGTAAATTCGTCCCCCGCACTTTTTCATAGGGCAAGTGTGTATACAACAAGCTGAGGTTTTCGCGGGTGTGTGTAGCCTAAATCGAGATTTAAAATCCAAAGAGTCAAGGATAGTCTATCTGATACGTGACTTTCACGTTTCCATGGTAATCAGTCACTCGTGCTTTAGCCTACGACACGCCCATGCTCGCACCCGCGCCGAATCCATCAGTATCAGTTCAAAACGGCAAAAACTCTTCACTCGTTTTTCACGAAAAAGTCAAGCACTGTAAGTAAGTTGTCATGTGGATCCGAATTGTGTTGCACAATGATGAATAACTCTGCCTATTTCTCTTGTTGAATTAAGAAGTTTTGTTGTAAATTGAAAATATTCACTACCTGCAAAAACGTGCACTATTTTCAATCTTTTTTATTCGTAATGACTTTTATTTTCACAGATATGTTATCAAAGCCCTTCAAATTAGAATAAACATGGTGATTGTTAATGCTGAATTTGTATTTTCATGCAATAACAGCCACGATCTGCTTGAATCAGGCAGCGTTGTAACATTTAGCCTACATGATGTTTACCATAATTCGGTAACACTTTACAATTAGATAAAAAAGTTATAGACAAATTTTAAGTTCTCTTGAAAAAGCCTAACTAGAAAGTTTTAAGTAGTTTTAAAAGCTTGAAGTTTTAAGGTTTTCAATTGGAAAGTTTAGTAAGACAGACATTGTTTAGGCTTTTAAGGAAATTTAATTTTGCCAAAAGAAGAACTTTTATTCTAAGTAACCTAAATGTTATTTTTAAATCAGTCTACTTCAGTGTGATATTTAACCATATTATCATGTTTAACACTGATAATTTTAATAATTGTAATGAGGTGATCAAATATAAATCAGAGAATATCATATGTGTGGGCGGTTGGCAGGTGGATTATTTATTTTAAACAACAGATTCGAGTGACTCAAAGTGCACCAGATTAATGAATTTATCTTTAAAATGGACAAAATTTTCTTCCGGGGGGGCATGCCCACGGACCCCCCTAGAAGTACCGAGATCCACCTACAAAAATAATGTCGGTAACACAGTAGGCTATATGGTTATCTACGAAAATAAACATTTTATAGAATTTAAATACATGGTCGGGGGTTTACCACCTCCGCCTCGTTTTAAACCTAAAACCCTGCATGTGCAATATAAAGTACTGAACATCTGCATTTCTTTCTTTCTGTTTTATTGCTTTAAACATAAATAGCATTTTAAACCAATTAAGCAAAAACCTGTCAACAAAAGTCTGAAGAAAAAAACTTGACATTCTGTCCCCCTCACTTTTGAAATGATGGCTACGTCCCTGCTATAAATAGATTAGTGTTTGAGCATCGGAACGAGACGGAGCGTCACCAGAAGAAAAACACAAACGCTGGCGATGGAGTAAAGAGAGTTTCATTTATCTATTGTGAAGGAGTTCGCTTGTGTTGTCGTCTATCAGAACCTCTCCAAACCCGCTGAAGAGCATCTGTCGTTCCTCACACCAAAGTACACAAGTGTTTATGAAATAATAACTGAATTTGACATTTGTGCTTCTCAGCAAAGCGACTTGGAAAAGAGGAACAAAAGCAATTCCTCAACCGTATTTATACAATGCCAGGTTTATTAGACGACTGGATTAGGAGATCTTTCACATAATAATCATTTTTTTGCAATAGAATATTTGTTTAGATGTTTTTTATGCACGAATAATCGTTAAAAGGTCGCAATCTCGAATCAAGGACCCACACGATTTCATTTTCATTTCATTCCCATTGTATTGATTATATTGTTAGGCGACAATGTATTTTTCATTGAATCGTTCATTCAAGAGATTCGCTCAAAAATGCTGATTCGTCCGTCCAGTGATGAAACAAGCGAAGTCTTTATGAGGGAGTCATTGAATCTTTCACTCAACCCAATTTTATTTTTAAATTATTCATTCAGATTAATTTAATTAGATTGCAGCATTTTTTATTGTTGCTTATTCAGAATCGCTGGGCTGAATGGGTCACATGACCATAAATTCATCATTATTTTCCACTTTATCAAAAGCCGTTTCGGTGTGGACGGAAGGTCAAACGGAGAGATTTTATATTTTTTCAAACAAACTTATTTTTATTCCAAAACAGTGGTTTCTGAAAATGAACTAACTCTGTTTCCAACCCTTGCAAAGTTACCGAACTCAGACTTGTTGCAAGAAAAGCATACCAAAAAATACCATGGTATCACCATGTTTTTGCCTTGGTATTCATTGAAGCACTTTTTATGGTACATAAATTGCTCAAATGTGAAATTCGATGAAGTCGCGTCAGATAAAAGCGTCTGCTAGAAGCATGAATGTAAATATTGCACTCAACCGTTGTGGTGTAAGAGTACATCAGGCACATGTGTGAGTGTCACTGTATGTGCTAATAGCAGAAGTGTGTGATGTGTGTTACAGTACGGTGTGGCATATGGTGGCTTATCACATCTATATGTCTGGGTCTTGTATTATCATGCAAAACATTGGTGTCTCTATTATTTGCAGGCTTTGTGGTCATCATCAGACACGGTCTCATGTCTCATGCAAACAGGGTTTTGTAATGCAAAGGAATCTTCTTCTTCGGGACGTCCATGTTGGAAGATCATGAAGTATAAATGAAATTGGTTGGAAGTTAAGAGATTCTGTGTGTTGAGCTCTGGACAGATTGGGAAATATGTTTTTGGCTGTGAATCATGTTTGAATAATAATCAGTTTAGTCTTTATTCCAGAGATTCGCTGTAGATAAAGGATGAAAGGTTGAAGACCTTGATCTCCTCCAACGTTTCACTGCCGAAGAGCAATCCAAAACTTTCCCTTTTCATCATGACTCAGTTTAATGGCCAGTTACGACTCATATTGCAGATTTGTTTTAAAATGGAGGTGCTTGAAGATGGATTATGAATCAGTGCTTCAGACTTCATTAAATGCAGCAATGAATGTACTAATTAAATACTGATACTGACAGTCCAACCAGCTCATAAACAGCCTTTTGTCTGCTTTAGTGGGTTAGCAAAGCATTATCAATTATTTTAAAAGAAAAGATTTTTATTTATTTTATTTATTTTTTTGTTAATTTATTTTTATTTAACATATGTAATATTATTTAATAATGTTATTATTTTAATAAATATTGTACTTTGTACATCATATTTTTATCTTTAAAATGTTTTTTTGTTTGTTTATTAGTTTAATTTTCAGTATTTATCATTTATATATGTATTATTTATTTAATTTAATATTTATCGTTTAATATAATGTATTCAAATAATGTTCATATTATATATTTATTATATTTAAGTTTGTATGTGTGTGTAATTTTTTACACACACATACAAAATTGTTTTTTTTTTTTTTTTACAATTTAACCATTTAGTTTAACCATTTTTGTTTATTAGTTTTTAATTTGATTTTCGGTATTTATTCATTATTTACATATTATTTATTGAATTTAATATTTATAATTTTTAATACTATGTATTAAAAAATAATATTATATATTTATTATTATACTTAATATTGTATATATAAATTGCATTTATTTATTTGATATTTTCTTTCATTTTAAAGTTTTTATTTTCATTCTTGTAAGTGATGCATAGAATTATCTTTTTCATTTGAATGTTTTTTGTTTTCACGTTAATTTTATTTGTTACGTTTTTTGTAATTTCATTGTGCTTTCGTCATTTTGTAGGTTTAAAAAAATAATAATATTGCTATTTATTTTTATTTTATTACAGAAATGTTTTAATAGTTTTAGTTAGTGCTAATAAGCCTGGTTTGAGGAAATGCATTAAACACAGATTAGATTCTCCTTCAACATGATATCAAACATTAAACCTCGTAACGGCGTCAGTGAAACATCCTCTGAGAACATCAGTCATCTAGAGGGAAGAACCACTGAAGTTATAGAGGATCTCTGTAATCAGTCACGTGTGTGTGTGTGTGTGTGTGATTGATGGGAATCCAGCAAGTTAGAAGTAATTAGCCAGATGCCCAGCGACCTTTTCTTTCCTTAAAAAAAAATCTCTCTTGAATATTGCGAGGGAAAGAATCGTCCCTGACCTGAATGTGCCTCGGTCTCGCCGAGAGATTCCCGGACTCACTCCGGCTCTCACACACACACTCCGGCTCTCACACACACACCTCTCACACACACACTCCGGCTCTCACACACACACTCCGGCTCTCTCACACACACCTCTCACACACACACTCCGGCTCTCACACACACACTCCGGCTCTCACACACACACCTCTCACACACACACTCCGGCTCTCACACACACACTCCGGCTCTCTCACACACACACTCCGGCTCTCACACACAGCGGGATGATGTCAAGCTGAAGTCCGCACGCGGATGCCCTTTAGTGGAGGCTGCTTCTGTACTTTTACACACTCTTTCATTGGTTTAAGTCTTTTCTTCTGTGTCGGATCGTGTGATGGATGTTTGTGTGCTTCTCCTGGTTAGCCATCGAGGCTGTACTAAAAAAACCTGAAATTTATGGCAAAAAATGGCAGTTGCAAGAACTTTACCGTAAAAATAATACGGTAGCAAACGGATTAAACTTAAATTTACAGTTGTTAAATTTACATTAAGGTTTTATTTTTTAACATTATAGTTAACATGAACTAACAATGAAAAATTCTTCCAAAGCATTTATTAATATTAGTTAATTTCAGCATTTACTAATACATTATTAAAAACAAAATCTGTTAATATTATTTAATTGACCTGCGCTAACATGACCTGCTGTTGTATTTTTTTATTAACTAATGATTAGTAAATAAGGCAACAATCTAAATGTATGCTTTTTGTTGTTGTTTTTTTTTTTACTGTAAATTAAGATGGCGTGTTCATTTTCACATCCAAAAACTGTAATCTAACAGTATTTTACTGTAAAAAATGAAATATCGCACTGGATCTATTACAGTTTTTCACTATAGTAAGCAAACTAACAGTTAACCAGGTAACAGGTTTTTGCCGTAAAATTTTTACCATTAAAGATGGTCATTTTTACACTGCAGAGACATATGCCAAAATGAACTGAAGGACGGCATGTTGCTTAATATTCAGATGACGGCATGTTGAACTTGATGCAGGTGAATAAAAACAGCAGTAATTAACATGTATTCGAGAACATTTTGTTGAGCACTGTAAAAAGTCTTAAAATCTTAAAAAGCCATTTGCACTTAATTTAAAAATTTAAATATAAATATATATATATCATTTGATGTAATGAGGTTGATTCAGAGATGGTTTGACTTGAATAAAACCAGGTATTTTAGTTTTGTTTTGTTTTGTTTTTCTGTGTGGTACAAGTGAATAGAACAAAATGGTGATAAAACAAGCAGATTGTTTAGTAACAGTTGCAGTGATGGGTTGTTACTGGCTGTTTTTTGGGGGGAATAAAGTCTATTGGTGAACATATAAAGATCAGAAGAAATACACTTTTTTTATTTGTATTTTTGAGTGATTAACTCTTGAATATCCCTGAATGTCTCCCTCTGAATAACAGTCTGCCGCCGGAGTGAAGGGAACTCTGGAGAGCCGGTCAGAGGTGTGTGATGGGATTCAGATGTGATCTCTGTGAGTGTGTTAATGGAGTCACACAGGGAGAATGCAGAGCAGTGTGTGTGTGTGTGTAATCCGTCTGAAACGGCAAAGACAGATGCTGCTAATTAACTTCTGCTGTCTTTTGTGCTAATGTGTGGCTCTGATGAATGGAGATATTGTTTAACTGTGAGGAATTAGGATGAGAGGTTCAGAGGTTATTAAGGGTCTCATTGTGTGTGTGTGGCTTCTGTTCTGTTTGTTGGTGCCGGCCCGTCCATTCATTCTTCTCTCCGTCTATCAATCCTTCTATTCCATCCGTCTATCAATCCATCCATCCATCCGTCTATAAATCCATCCATCCGTCTATCCATCCATCCGTCTATCCTTCATCCATCCGTCTATCCATCATCCATCCGTCTATCCATCCATCCGTCTATAAATCCATCAATCAATCCATCCATCCATCTATCAATCCATCCATCCATCCGTCTATAAATCCATCCATCCGTCTATCCATCCATCCGTCTATCCTTCATCCATCCGTCTATCCATCCATCCGTCTATAAATCCATCAATCCATCCATCCATCTATCAATCCATCCATCCATCCGTCTATCAATCCGTCAATCCATCCATCCATCTATCCATCCGTCCATCCATCCGTCTATCAATCCATCCATCCATCCGTCTATAAATCCATCCATCCGTCTATCCATCCATCCGTCTATCCTTCATCCATCCGTCTATCCTTCATCCATCCGTCTATCCATCCATCCGTCTATAAATCCATCAATCCATCCATCCATCTATCAATCCATCCATCCATCCGTCTATAAATCCATCCACCCGTCTATCCATCCATCCGTCTATCCTTCATCCATCCGTCTATCCATCCATCCGTCTATAAATCCATCAATCCATCCATCCATCTATCAATCCATCCATCCATCCGTCTATCAATCCGTCAATCCATCCATCCATCTATCCATCCGTCCATCCATCCGTCTATCAATCCATCCATCCATCCGTCTATAAATCCATCCATCCGTCTATCCATCCATCCGTCTATCCTTCATCCATCCGTCTATCCATCCATCTGTCTATAAATCCATCAATCAATCCATCCATCCATCTATCAATCCATCCATCCATCCGTCTATCAATCCGTCCATCCATCCGTCTATCAATCCATCCATCCGTCTATCAATCCGTCCATCCATCTATCAATCTATCCGTCTATCCATCCATCCATCCATCCGTCTATCCATCCATCCGTCCATCCATCCGTCTATCCATCCGTCCATCCATCCGTCTATCCATCCATCCGTCCATCCATCCATCCGTCCATCCATCCATCCGTCCATCCATCCATCCGTCTATCCATCCATCCATCCATCCATCCGTCTATCCATCCATCCGTCTATCCATCCATCCATCCATCCATCCATCCGTCTATCCATCCGTTCATCCATCCATCCGTCTATCATCCATCCGTCTATCAATCCATCCATCCATCCGTCTATAAATCCATCCATCCGTCTATCAATCCATCCGTCTACCCATCCATCCATCCGTCTATCCTTCATCCATCCGTCTATCCATCCATCCGTCTATCCATCCATCCGTCTATCAATCCATCCATCGGTTTATCCATCCATCCATCCGTCTATCAATCCATCCATCCGTTTATCCATCCATCCATCCGTCTATCCATCCATCCGTCTATCCATCCATCCATCCGTCTATCCATCCATCCGTCTATCCATCCATCCGGCCATCCATCCGTCCATCCATCCGTCTATCCATCCATCCATCCGTCTATCCATCCATCCGTCCATCCATCCGTCTATCCATCCATCTGTCTATCCATCCATCCATCCATCCATCCATCCATCCATCCGTCTATCCATCCATCCATCCGTCCGTCCGTCTATCCATCCGTCCATCCGTCTATCCATCCATCCGTCCATCCATCCGTCTATCCATCCATCCGTCTATCCATCCATCCGTCCATCCATCCGTCCATCCATCCATCCGTCCGTCCGTCCGTCTATTTATCCATCCGTTCATCCATCCATCCGTCTATCATCCATTCGTCTATCATCCATCCATCCGTCTATCAATCCATCCGTATATCAATCCATCCTCCATTCATCCTCCCTCCGTCCATCCGTCCATCCATCACTCCTGAGGAAGACTCTGAGTACTAGCAGCGCTCGTATAATGATGGTTGTGTGTCTGTTTGCTGTAAATTCCCCATGTTTAGTAAATCAAACCGAAGTGACTTAGTTGCGTCAGAGCAAGAGATGTGTGTTTAATCTGAGGATCTTGAGTAGTTTGAGTCTGCCGTCTTCCCCCTCCCGGTTTGACCCTCTGGATTCAGCAGCGTTGCTAATTGGGATATTTCCGTCCTTCTGTCAGCTAGTAGTTATTCTGCTGGAGCTCCTACACGTCCAGCACAGAAGCAGAAGAGCTGAACTCTGAGTGTTTGGACGAGAGTTCAGGTGAAGCGTCTGCCAAAAACAGCCCAGTGTCTCTGCTGGGACCCGTCCCGCCCGAGGGACTCAACGCTGAGGCTAAGATAAGCAAATACACCCGAACCAGAGCTGGCAGAGGCTCGATGATGACATGTGTTCATAAGCCGAGGGAAGGTGTGTGTGTTTCTCTAGTTCATCGCTGGATTCACTTCTGAAGGGATTCCTAGTCTCGTTCGGTTCTGCAAGCTTATATCGAGGAGTTGCTTTACGGCTACAATTTGTTTTTGTTTTTGTTTTGTAACACTTTACAATAAGGTCTCGTTTGTTAACATTAGTTAATGCATTAGCTAACTGTGAATTTAATTTCTACAGCATTTATTAATCTTTGGTAATGTTAATGCAAATATATTTGTTCATTATGTTAGTTTACAGTGCATTAACTAATGTTCACAAATACAACTTTTTGTTTTAATAATGTATTATTAAATGTTAAAATTGACCTTAACCAAGATTAATTAGTGCTGTAGAAGTATTGATTATTGTTAACTAATGAAAAACATCTTTTCAACTTTTTTGTAGGGCTTCTTGATTATGGCAAAAATCATAATCCATTGTTTTTGGTCAATATTGAAATCACGGTTATTTAACACTATTATTGGGGAGCGATACGATCAATTATTTCACGATACGAGTCATTTTAAATATCAGTAAAACTTTTCACTTAAACTAATACTAGGTGAACTAATGTAAGAAAAAGATCCTCAAAACAATTGCATAAGAGTAAACAATCAGCAATACAACAAGAACAAAGAAACCAATTATAAACAAAACAGACAAATAAATACAACAGAACTAAAATACAAATGAAATAAACAGTTTTAAGTTTTTCAGGAATATGTGCTAATAGTGGTATTCATAAGTAATAGCCCACAGCAAAACATTGAATAATTAAATGTAAAATAATAACACTGTATAGTCTTACAGCACACATTAAATATAGATTAATCCTTATTAAAGCTATAGTTATTCAGTCGAGATCAGCGAGTGATTTTCATTGGTCATTTGTTGTTAGATTATGATTAATGACGGACTGCAGTAGATTTCATAAATCGGATGCCCATAGTTTCTGATGTGTAAATCTTGTGTTTATTTATTCTGGTGTCAGAACGAGTTCTTCTGGAGCTTTGAGTCGGAGAGACCGCAATGATTGATTAACGAAAATCACTTTATTCAACTTTATTTTGTGATTGCATGACGTTCACATTGGAATTTTGGTTCTTTGTCGTCCATTAGTTTCAGTGTTACAACTTCCAAAGTTATTGTGAACTCTTATCTCAAATGGAAAATAGTGGGTCTTTAAAGGATTAGTTCACCTCAAAATGAAAATTTCCTAATAATTTATTCACTCACCCCAATGCCATCCAAGATATCCATGTCTTTCTCTCCTCAGTGGAAGAGAAAATAAGTTTTTGAGGAAAACATTTCTGGATTTTTCTTTGAATAATGGACTTCAATGGACACCAACATTTTGAAGTCCAAATCAATGCAGTTTCAAAGGTTTGTGAATAGCTTTATTCGAAGAAAAATCCAGAAATATTTTCCTCAAAAAACTTATTCATTCATTAATAACTTCCTCAGTGGAAGAGAAAATACGTTTTTGAGGAAAACATTTCTGGATTTTTCTTCGAATAATGGACCTTTCAATGTGATGCGTAGTTCCCGGCGCGTTGCAGATCAGCTCAATCCGAACAATTATAGTTAAAAAGTATATTTTTTTCGTTTTTGTTAAAAATGACCAATCGTTTGGCCAGATAAGACCGTTCCTCAGCTGATCGTGCACAGCCGGTTGAAGCTCTTCACAGACCTTTGAAACTGCATTGATTTGGACTTCAAAACGTTGGTGTCCATTGAAGTCCATTATTCGAAGAAAAATCCAGAAATATTTACCTCAGAAACGTATTTTCTCTTCCACTGAGGAGAGAAAGACATGGATATTTTGGATGGCATTGGGGTGAGTGAATAAATTATTAGGAAATTTTCATTTTGAGGTGAACTAATCCTTTAAAGACCCATTATTTTCCATTTGAGATAAGAGTTCACAATAACTTTGGAAGTTGTAACACTGAAACTAATGGACGACAAAGAACCATAATTCCAATGTGAACGTCATGCGATCACAAAATAAAGTTGAATAAAGTGAATTTCGTTAATCAATCATTGCGGTCTCTCCGACTCAAAGCTCCAGAAGAACTCGTTCTGACACCAGAATAAATAAACACACAAGATCTACACATCAGAAACTATGGGCATCCGATTTATGAAATCTACTGCAGTCCGTCATTAATCATAATCTAACAACAAATGACCAATGAAAATCACTCGCTGATCTCGACTGAATAACTATAGCTTTAATAAGGATTAATCTATATTTAATGTGTGCTGTAAGACTATACAGTGTTATTATTAGGACATTTTCATTTTGAGGTGAACTAATTCTTTAATGCATAATGTCTTCCCTTTGACCTCTCCCTGAACTGTCGAGTGGAGTCGTGCTGTTCACACACACACACACACACACACCCAGACGGTTCAGGACACACATCGCTTCTCTCTGATCCCACAGATGCTCATTTACGATCCGTCTCACGATCCCTGTGTGTGTCTGTGTGTGTCTGTGTGTGTCTCTCTGCCAAGCTCTTACTCTGAGCACTCGTGGGAGTTTCCTCTTCACAGCCGGTTCATCAGCGCCGCGCTTCATCCCAAAACACACACGCGACGTGCCTTAAAACACTCTGACCAAAATAACGTGTGGGGTTTTGGAACGGAGCCGGTGTCTCTCTCCACAGCTTTCCTCTCTTCCCTGAGGAGCGATTAAATGCTTTCAAACTCTTGTTTTTTAGATAAAGTGCTGCTTGTGTATTTTTATCTAATTTGTTTGAGAGTGTAAACAGTTTGCCTCGTGTGGGAATAATACACAGTGATGAGGTGAAACTGTTTCTAAATATATCAGGTGTTGAGATCATTCCCACAAACTCTTTAGTGAAATGCCTTTTGAGGATTAAATCATTCACTTAGTAATTTCATCTCACAGAAGTTATAAAAACGGAGACGTCCTAGAGATCGTTTTAACTGACGTCAGTGATATTGGATCTCTCAGAAATCAAACATGTATTACAGTTTTCATCTGTCCGTAAAATCATTTATTCTGATGGAGTGATTAAAGGTTCAGATGATGATGAGATTTTCAAAAGACTCTTGCATGTAAATTAATTTAAATATTTCGATATTTAAAGGGAACAGAGAACTGAATGTCTCTTCATTTTTCCTTTACGTTGACGAAATGTCCTTGTATATTTAGACATGTACTGGTTGGTTTGGGTCATGTTTAAAAAAAAAAAGTTTATTCTGCAATGATGCTTTATATTGATCAAACGTGACGGTAAAGACATTTATAATGTTACAAATAAATGCTGTTCTTTTGAACTTTTCTATTCATCAATAAATCCTGGAACATAAAATGTATCATAAGTGTTTCTTGAGCATCAGATCCTCATATTAGAGTGATTTCTGAAGGATCATGTGACACTGAAGACTGGAGTAATGATGCTGAAAATTCAGTTTTGATCACAGGAATAAATTACACTTTACTATATATTCACATAGAAAACAGATGATTTACATTGTAAAAAATATTTCACATTTTTTACTGTGTTTTTCATCAAATAAATGCAACGTTGGTGAGCATATAAGAGACTTTTTTCAAAAACCTCAACTTTTTGTGTGTTTTGTCTGTGAAAAATGCCATCCAGAACTCCTAATGAACATGTGATGGAGTTCATCATGTAATCTATATAAAACTTCAGACTGCTGGTTGTGTGTAGGAGACGGACCCGCGGCTGTCGAGATGCAATGAACCCGATACACCCGTCACTGTTAGTTAGTTCGTCTCATCTCCAGACATCACGCCCACTGATGTAGATCACACACGTTTATATCACTCCGGCAGAAAGACTATCACACCTTGATTCAATAAGCACTTTGAGGAAGAACTACTCACTGGATTAGCCAAAGTTTGAGAGGTTAGTGGGATCAAATTGGGTTTGAGGCTGTAAACTAGATTTCCACCAGCACAAACATATTTTTGGATTTGTTTTCCAGGTTAAATATTCAGTGTTTATTGCTTTTATACTGTGATGGAATAAAGCTTCCACACATTACAGATGTGTGATGTATACAGGTGAAACTCGAAAAATGAGAATATCATGCAAAAGTTCATTTATTTCAGTAATTCAACTTAAAAGGTGAAACTAATATAATATATACTAGACTCATTACATGCAAAGTGAGATATTTCAAGCCTTTATTGGTTATAGTTTTGATGATCATGGCTTACACAGCTTATGAAAACCCCAAATTAAAAACTAGAATATTGTGAAAAGGTCCATAATCATCAAAATGATAACAAATAAAGGCGTGAAATATCTCACTTTGCATGTAATGAGTCTATATTGATTACTTTAATGCGTCCTTGCTGAATAAAAGTTGGCTATTACTTTCTTTAATTTCTTTCAAATGTAGTGTATAATATTACAAAAGCTTTCTATTTCAGATCAATGCTATTATTTTGAACTATGGTTTGTGTGTAATATGACTTTTTTGTGTGATCTTAAAATTCGTTTTAGAATTAAATTGTAGGCTACATAAATAGTTTGAGCAAAACAAATTTGTTTTTGTCTGAGAACCTTTTAAACGCATACGAACCTGAAATTACATTTACAGGTGAAACTCGAGAAATTAGAATATCGTGCAAAAGTTCATTTATTTCAGTAATTCAACTTAAAAGGTGAAACTAATATATAGACTCATTACATGCAAAGTGAGATATTTCAAGCCTTTATTTGTTATAATTTTGATGATTATGGCTTACAGCTTATGAAAACCCCAAAGTCAAAATTAGAATATTGTGAAAAGTTTTCATAAGCTGTAATCCATAATCATCAAAATTATAACGAATAAAGGCTTGAAATATCTCACTTTGCATGTAATGAGTCTATATAATATATTAGTTTCACCTTTTAAGTTGAATTACTGAAATAAATGCACGATATTCTAATTTCAGTTTCACCTGTGTGTAATATTATTGTAAACATTTTGCGGTTGTCTTCAAGGTTCGTATGAAGTTCATCACAACGTTCTTGTGGTCTTTTGTCCAAAGACCTTATAATACCGATTGTTTCAAAGCAGCTAAACAAGAAAATAATCTTGATGTTGTTAAATGAACCAGTTTCAGCTGTAAAGCTCGACAGAAGACTATAGGCGTTATTCTGCTCAGTGTTGATCGATGAACTTTGCGACATCGACACTGTTAAACCGAACTGAGTCGTGATGTGTGTTGTGCGGCTCAGATTGTGTTGAATGTTTTCTGTGGTTTGTTCACACAGAAGCTTTCAGGCGCCTTTATTTGTTTGCTGTGTTCGGTGGTTTTCCCTCGTCGTCTGGTTTTAATCACTATCCGAGGCCTCGTCAGGAATGTGGAGGTGGTATTTGGGGAGATGTGTGTGTGTGTGTGTGTCTGACAGTTAAATCAGATCCAGACCTCTCTTCATAAGAGCCGGTCGAGAGCTCTCTTCACTCCCGAGACGTGTTCGAGTTCAAGTACAAAAACAGCAAATGTTGTGCGGCTTCCACACACATTACTTCGACTATAAAATCAATGTTTTGCAGCAGTCGCTGTGTTCGTTTGGCTCTGAATATCTTGCTTTCGCCACACAGGTAATTGGTCTTTCTATCCTGTTTGTTGAGACCTGCCGATCTGCCCTCTTACAATCATCATCAATTACACACTAATGAGGAAACAATTACTGTCATCGTTTAATTTAAAGAAGGAAAATGTGAGGCGGCGTTTTGAACGCGTCCCTGTAGGAATATGTTCACGTCTCACTTTCCGGGAAGGTTGGTGTGTGTATGTGTGTGTGTGTGTGTGCCTCTGTTTTGTCGGTTTGATTTAGTGATTAAAACATCTGGTGGAGAAATGTGTGTTTGGGGTTGAAATTGTTCCGTTTCGAGCTTCTAAACTCTTGAAATGCATCGAATCTGCATGATATATGTGACCATGGACCACAAAACCAGTCACGAGTCGCACTGGTATACTTGTGGCAATAGCCAACAATACAGATGAAACTCGAAAAATTAGAATATCGCGCATTTATTTCAGTAATTCAACTTAAAAGGTGAAACTAATATATTATATAGACTCGTTTTTAGATGGTTTTTGTAAGCTGTAAGCCATAATCATCAAAATTATAACAAATAAAGGCTTGAAATATCTCACTTTGCATGTAATGAGTCTATATAATATATTAGTTTCAGCTTTTAAGTTGAATTACTGAAATAAATGCACGATATTCTACTTTTTCGAGTTTCACCTGTACATTGTATGGGTCCAAATAATTGATTTTTCTTTTATGCCAAAAATCATCAGGATATTAAGTAAAGATCATGTTCCATGAAGATATTTTGTAAATGTCCTACTGTAAATATATAAAAAATGTATTTGTGTGAGTAAATGCATAAAGGAACAACTTTAAAGGGGATTTTCTCAATGTTTTGATTTTTTTGCACCCTCAGATTCCAGATTTTCAAATAGTTGCATCTCGACCAAGTATTGTCCTATCCTAACAAACCATACATCAATGGAAAGCTTATTTATTCAGCGTATACATCTCAATTTAAAAAAATTGACCCATGTGACTGGTTTTGTGGTCCAGGGTCACATATAGCTAGTTTTAGCCTTGATATAGCGATGTGTGCATCCTCAATGTCAAGATCGCTGTTGATCCGTACGGACCAGACACGTCAGTTCGAACTGCATGTGATTCTCGGATTAATTGCAAAGTTTAACCATCAGAGAGTGAAAGATTATCAATTGCACACAATATACACAATATAATTAGCCTGGTTAAAACCAGAGCATTCTCAGTTGTAACTGAGTTATGGTCTGGCAAAGCGTCATAGACAAATCATTTCCAGAGGGGCGTCACCAACGGACGTCGCGGATAGACCTAAACCCAATCAGAGCGCTGAAGGAGATGACGTATGCAGAGCGGCGGAGACACATCTCCGAGTGTTGTTCTTTGCTCGGTTTTTAACTAAAAGGAAATGTTCATATCGCTTAAAACAGACGCGATAGCTGATTGGAACGAGTGATGTTCGACGGCGGCATCCATCTTTGTAATGTAGGCTACAAAATCTGCTTCAAAATCCCAGCGCTGTCGTCATCGTGTAAAGCTCGCCCCAACGCTTCTGATTGGTGCCGCGATTTCGACGGATTGGAAATGGGCTTGAATGAGCTCTTCGCCAGACTAACTTTCAGAGCAAATATAAATTTGCGGGAAGTTGTCTGGGTTTACCCAGGCTGCAATATAATGGAAGCAGGAACTTTATTTTATCCATCATGACATCTAATTGGCTGATAATATTTGATCCCGTCCACGAGACATAAGTTTCATCGGTTCATACCATAGACTGTAAAAAAAAGATGGACCCCCTTTGCTCTCTTCCATTGGTCAGAAGTGAAGCCGCCAGTGTCCTGATATGGTGCTGACACCGAAGTCAAGGCCCCGCCCCCACTCTCGCAGAATCAATCACAAGCACACGCTCCTGCATATAAAAAAAATTAATTATAGAAATCTATATATTAAATAGAATGCTCCAATCTCCTCAGTCCTCCGAAGATCCCGAAAAAAAGTCTGTTGGTGCTTCAGTGACAGAGAACCTGTCAATCACAGCTGTCAATCATGACGTCACACCACCGCATCAAATAACTAACTAAAAACAAACTTATTTTAAAAGCAAACACTTGAAATTACATCAGCGTGATAAAAACTACCGTTAATGACAGAAACCATATTTGGAAAAACGATATTTGAAGTGTAATTTAATTGTTTAGTTGGTCTCACGTGCCGTTGAATAACACGGGGAGGCGGGGTTTATGAGCTATACTGGGACCGGCCACCGGGGGGCGATCGAGACGCTTGGGCTTCACTTTTCAGGGCTTGTGCGGCACGCTTGGGTAAACCATTGATATCCATAATAAAGGCTAGATGTCTCGTCCGCGCTGCTGGCCAATGGAGGTCCACGTCCGCACCTGGCGGCCATCTTGCCACAGGCAGCTCGCTCACTCGTAACATTGTGTTTTAATGGCGCATGTACTTTTTTAAATAACCATAACTTGCTCAATTTTCTACCGTTTTTCAAATGGTTTGGTTTGTTATAAACGTCAGAGATGTAGTTATGACACTGCACACTTATGAATAATAAGTGTATCAATAAATAATCATCCAGAATTATAGCCACTTTAATAATGTTTGTAAGAAACCAAACCGTTTGTAAGAAACCAAACCGTTTGTAAGAAACCAAACCGTTTGTAAATCCGTCAAGATTTCAACAAGATAAGAGTATTTGTGTTTGTGCGGATCACTCATCTTACATCAGGCACCACAGAGCCCGCCAGAACGCTTGCCTGTGACAAGATGGCCGCCGGTGATGACGATAGAGACTCCGCCATAAGTCATCTAGCCTTTATTATGGATATCTATGGGTAAAACACAATATAATGGAAGCTGGAACTTTATTTTATCCATCATGACATCTAATTGGCTGATAATATTTGATCCCGTCAACGAGACATGAGTCACATCGGTTCATACATGGAGCGAGTCGTTCCGTTCTCCGGTTTCCTCGTTAGCACTAATGAATCTTCTACAGTAAAAGAGCGGGAACATGGGAACTCGTCATTTGGCTCATCCAAACGCCCTCAGTGTTTTCCAGTGAATCCGTGCCAGCTGATGTTCATAAAACGAGAGCAAAAAAAAGAACCAGTTACACTAAAATTATATTGCCTACATAATATTAATGTGCTAGCATGCGTCTCAAAGGCTCTCTTCCTGAAGTCGTGTTTTAGTGCGTACTTTCCTTTGTGTCTCTGACATCTGCTGTCGTCCATTAGGTGTAATGTCCCCATGGCAGCCTGTGAATGCTGATGAGTGCGCTTTAGGAGTTTAACACACACGCGGGACGCTGGCATCGTGCGCCCTCGTTTCTCCAGCACTGTCCGCGGTGTGTGTGTGTGTGTGTGTGTGAGGGTTTTGTCTACGGGGACGGGGAAAGGCGCTACTCCCACATTCGCCGTTGCTTAGCAACCGCAATGCACAGATTGGCCAGAACATCTGTCGCGGATGATGTTGCCAAACTCGTGCTGTATAGTAAACAGCAGATCTGAGATCAGCCCGAGTGGTCGACTCATGACCCTGACCGGCCTGTGATGGACTCCTTCTCAAGGACGTCACGTCCTTGTCAGGCGTTATCGCTTTGGCTTAAAAATATGTAAATATAAGAGTGTTATTTTTTTTTTCTTTTCATTTGTAGCTGGATGATCGTCAGCTCATTATCTGATCCTGAAACTCTCGATGAAGAGATGCTTCGATTTACTGCATTGAGTGAAGAGTGTTTCCTAAAGAATCAGTGTTATATTTATATTTCTAGTCCATCGTATACTTTTTACATTGTGTATTGCAAACATTGAGGCTTTTATGATAAATTGTTTGTTGTATTCCTCATTTGTAGCTAAACTGTTTTGGATAAAAGCGTCTGAATAAATGTACAATGGTTAAAGAAAATGAAGCAAATTTAGAAATTCAGGCATATATAGCCTATATTTAATCACAAAAATGTCAATCCAATGAATAAAGGTAATTTAGGAAATAAATCAAGAAATACATTTTTTTAATTGAAAAATTAATTGCAAATTGTCAAATATATATTTGACAATTTGCATTTCATTTTTCCATTAAATGTATTTCTTGATTTATTTATTTAATCTGAAATATTTCTTGATTTATATATAAAATTCTCTCTATATATATTATTTTGATTTATTTTGATTAATATCTATATATTAAATTCTATATATAGAATATTTTAGTAATTTTTATGAAAACTTTTCCCAGCTGTATTAGTAATAAAATATGATTATTTAATGACAATAAACCTCATATGAATAATAAAGGTAATAAATCAAGCAATAAATTCCTTATAAATTAGTAAAATTAAATTGTATACATATCAAATTCTCTCTCTCTCATATATATTTATATAATGTATTTTTATTAACTTTTTTTTGGTGAATTATAGTAATAAAATGTGTTTATCATGAAGAATGTCAATCTTAATGAATTTTTCATAATTTTTCATAAGCTCATTTCAGCATGGTCTGAGTTCAAAGGTCGCTGACCTCAAACACACTGTCCTCTCATCTACCCTTGAGCTTTGCTCTGTGATAAACTCTCATCGCTCGTGTGTGTGTGTGTGTGTGTGATGCAATCCCGTCAGACGTTAACGTTCCGGTCACTGACGGTCATCTGTGTGTGTGTGTGTGTGTGTGTGTAAAGTTCCTGAACCTTCAGCTTTATGCATTACTGTATTCACAATGAGCTTTTGTGGCATCATTAGTTCCCCGTGTTTGCAGGAACAGGCTCTGTCTGCTGTCCACACACACACACACACACACACACACACACACACACTCACTTCTAACACTGCAGATTCCTGAATGAAATGGAACCACAAAAGTGACTGATTTACATAAGTGACTAACATACAATTTCTTAAAAAGATAGTATTGAATAAGGCCAGTTTCAGCATCTCGGATGCGTTTCTTTCATTGCAAAACACTTTTAATTAGTCATTTTTACTTGTTTACCAGTAAAAAAAGATACATTTACTTCAGCAACACTGCATATTAATATATTAAGACTCATTGTGTTTATTATTACTCATACATTAATGTTCCAAAGTTTGGAATACTTCAGTTTCTTATATGCTCATAAAGGCTGCATTTATTTGATCAAAAAATACTGTGAAAAAATGTGAAATATTATTACAATGTAAATCATCTGTTTTCTATGTGAATATACAGTAAAGTGTAATTTATTCCTGTGATCAAAGCTGTATTTTCAGCATCATTACTCCAGTCTTCAGTGTCACATGATCCTTCAGAAATCATTCTAATATGATGATCTCATGCTCAAGAAACATTTACTATTATTATCAATAAACTTTTGTGGAAACTGATTAATTTTATTTTTCAGGATTCTTTGATGAATAGAAAGTTCAAAAGAACAGCATTTACTTGAAAAATTATCTCATTATACATGTCTTTACTGTCACTTTTGATCTATTTAATGCATCCTTGCTGAAAAAAAAAAATTCTTTCAACAACAACAAAAAATCTTTCGCCTGCTTTGTCTTGCACTGGCATATTTGTTTTAAATTAGTTTTTAACTTAATTCTCTGAAAATAAGTCTCAATATCGTATCTGTTGCTTTTTTATAGATATTTTACCTGTAAAATGCTCGTTAAGAATATGATGGTTGTCACTGTTGAGTGGCTGGGAACTCTGGGATTGCCGTCTCTGTGAAGGATGCATGTAGTGATCAGTCTTTGTGTCTATGATGACTTTATGATGCCGGTTTCGGCCGGAACTGATGTTTTCCTGAACACCTTCTCATCCGGTTGCAGTTTTGCTGCTTTTTTCCGGTGTCATATGTACAGTGATATTTTCTCCACTGCTTTTGCCCGCGTCCGTGACGTGTGAAGTGCTGTTTTGACGGAGTGAGAAACGGTGTGTTTCTGCCTGTATCTGTGGCTCGTGTCCAAATGCAGGCGCTGGCATCGTGTGTGTGTGTGTGTGTGTGTGTGTGTGTGTTTGCATGAAAATAAAGTGCACGTACAAAACAGCGGGCTGCTGTTATTCAGCTTATATTCCTGTGTTTTCTGTCAAACAATCCCTAACTGCACGTGAATCTGCTCTTGAAAGCAGCTCATCCGTCATGATGCTGTTCGTGAACATTACTGGATCAGGTCAAAGGTCTCAGATGTTCAAATACTGAACTTCAGATTTAAGTCATTGGTAGTTTGACTTCCTGCAACACTGAAACATACTGACGCTCATTGCTGTTTGTTTGACCAACATGCTGACTTCTGACTCGACCAATGATGCGAGTTATTATTATTATTATTACAATTTATTTAATGCCAATATTATTTATACAATTTTTTACATTATATATATTTAATAATACATTAAAAACATGAACATTATTATTGTTACAGTAATAATTATTATTATTTATTTCAATGCATTTGATAATATTTATATAATGCGTTATATTTTATATATTTAATAATAATAATTATAAGTATAAATGTGTGTGTTTAAATATATATACACTACCGTTCAAAAGTTTGGGGTCAGTGAGAATTTTATTTTTTGGAGGAAAGAAATCAATACTTTTATTTATCAAGGACAGTAAAGACATTTATAATGTTACAAAAGATTCTATTTCAAACAAATGCTGTTCTTTTGAACTTCCTATTCATCAAAGAATCCTAAAAACAAAACAAAAAAACTGTACAACTGACAGACCAACAACTGTTTCAACATTGATAATAATAATAAATGTTTCTTGAGCATCAAATCCTCATATTATACTGATTTGTGAAGGACACTGAAGACACTGACACTGGTGATGCTGAAAATTCAGCTTTGATCACAGGAATAAATTACACTTTACTATATATTCACACAGAAAACAGCTGATTTACACTGGAATAATATTTAATACTATAACTGATTTTTGTTGTATTTTTAATCAAATAAGCGCAGCCATGGTTAGCAGAAGAGAATTCTTTTAAAAGTATTTAAAATCGTACCGACCCCAAACTTTTGAACGGTAGTGTATATATATATATGTGTGTATATATGTTTAAGATTTAGTATTGTAATAATTATTTATTATTTTTTCAATATTATCATTAAATACAATACTACTACTACTGCTGCTAGTAGTAAGACTACTACTAATAATGAGTATTAATATTATTAATATGTTATTTAATGTTTTTATTTATTTAATATTGTTATTTATATATTGTTTAGTTTTTTCCTGCTTTAGGCTGTCAGCAACATTCAGACTTTAAATATGACACAAGTGTTTTTGACTGGATGGATGTTCCTTCTGCCGTTAAACAGTAAATTTTAACGCTGTCGTTCTCTTGTGTTAAACAGTAACTTTAACGCTGTCGTTCTCTTGTGTTAAACAGTAACTTTAATGCTGTCGTTCTCTTGTGTTAAACGGTAACTTTAACGCTGTCGTTCTCTTGTGTTGAACAGTAACTTTAATGCTGTCGTTCTCTTGTGTTAAACGGTAACTTTAACGCTGTCGTTCTCTTGTGTTGAACAGTAACTTTAACGCTGTCGTTCTCTTGTGTTGAACAGTAACTTTAATGCTGTCGTTCTCTTGTGTTGAACAGTAACTTTAACGCTGTCGTTCTCTTGTGTTAAACAGTAACTTTAATGCTGTCGTTCTCTTGTGTTAAACGGTAACTTTAACGCTGTCGTTCTCTTGTGTTAAACAGTAACTTTAACGCTGTCGTTCTCTTGTGTTAAACAGTAACTTTAACGCTGTCGTTCTCTTGTGTTAAACAGTAACTTTAACGCTGTCGTTCTCTTGTGTTAAACGGTAACTTTAACGCTGTCGTTCTCTTGTGTTAAACAGTAACTTTAACGCTGTCGTTCTCTTGTGTTAAACAGTAACTTTAATGCTGTCGTTCTCTTGTGTTAAACAGTAACTTTAACGCTGTCGTTCTCTTGTGTTAAACAGTAACTTTCATGCTGTCGTTCTCTTGTGTTGAACAGTAACTTTAACGCTGTCGTTCTCTTGTGTTAAACGGTAACTTTAACGCTGTCGTTCTCTTGTGTTGAACAGTAACTTTAATGCTGTCGTTCTCTTGTGTTGAACAGTAACTTTAACGCTGTCGTTCTCTTGTGTTAAACAGTAACTTTAATGCTGTCGTTCTCTTGTGTTAAACGGTAACTTTAACGCTGTCGTTCTCTTGTGTTAAACAGTAACTTTAACGCTGTCGTTCTCTTGTGTTAAACAGTAACTTTCATGCTGTCGTTCTCTTGTGTTGAACAGTAACTTTAATGCTGTTGTTCTCTTGTGTTAAACGGTAACTTTAACGCTGTCGTTCTCTTGTGTTGAACAGTAACTTTAATGCTGTCGTTCTCTTGTGTTGAACAGTAACTTTAACGCTGTCGTTCTCTTGTGTTAAACAGTAACTTTAATGCTGTCGTTCTCTTGTGTTAAACGGTAACTTTAACGCTGTCGTTCTCTTGTGTTGAACAGTAACTTTAATGCTGTCGTTCTCTTGTGTTAAACGGTAACTTTAACGCTGTCGTTCTCTTGTGTTGAACAGTAACTTTAATGCTGTCGTTCTCTTGTGTTGAACAGTAACTTTAACGCTGTCGTTCTCTTGTGTTAAACAGTAACTTTAATGCTGTCGTTCTCTTGTGTTGAACAGTAACTTTAATGCTGTCGTTCTCTTGTGTTAAACGGTAACTTTAACGCTGTCGTTCTCTTGTGTTGAACGGTAACTTTAACGCTGTCGTTCTCTTTTGTTAAACGGTAACTTTAACGCTGTCGTTCTCTTGTGTTAAACAGTAACTTTAATGCTGTCGTTCTCTTGTGTTAAACAGTAACTTTAACGCTGTCGTTCTCTTGTGTTAAACAGTAACTTTAATGCTGTCGTTCTCTTGTGTTAAACGGTAACTTTAACGCTGTCGTTCTCTTGTGTTGAACAGTAACTTTAATGCTGTCGTTCTCTTGTGTTAAACGGTAACTTTAACGCTGTCGTTCTCTTGTGTTGAACAGTAACTTTAACGCTGTCGTTCTCTTGTGTTGAACAGTAACTTTAATGCTGTCGTTCTCTTGTGTTGAACAGTAACTTTAACGCTGTCGTTCTCTTGTGTTAAACAGTAACTTTAATGCTGTCGTTCTCTTGTGTTAAACGGTAACTTTAACGCTGTCGTTCTCTTGTGTTAAACAGTAACTTTAACGCTGTCGTTCTCTTGTGTTAAACAGTAACTTTCATGCTGTCGTTCTCTTGTGTTGAACAGTAACTTTAATGCTGTTGTTCTCTTGTGTTAAACGGTAACTTTAACGCTGTCGTTCTCTTGTGTTGAACAGTAACTTTAATGCTGTCGTTCTCTTGTGTTGAACAGTAACTTTAACGCTGTCGTTCTCTTGTGTTAAACAGTAACTTTAATGCTGTCGTTCTCTTGTGTTAAACGGTAACTTTAACGCTGTCGTTCTCTTGTGTTGAACAGTAACTTTAATGCTGTCGTTCTCTTGTGTTAAACGGTAACTTTAACGCTGTCGTTCTCTTGTGTTGAACAGTAACTTTAATGCTGTCGTTCTCTTGTGTTGAACAGTAACTTTAACGCTGTCGTTCTCTTGTGTTAAACAGTAACTTTAATGCTGTCGTTCTCTTGTGTTGAACAGTAACTTTAATGCTGTCGTTCTCTTGTGTTAAACGGTAACTTTAACGCTGTCGTTCTCTTGTGTTGAACGGTAACTTTAACGCTGTCGTTCTCTTTTGTTAAACGGTAACTTTAACGCTGTCGTTCTCTTGTGTTAAACAGTAACTTTAATGCTGTCGTTCTCTTGTGTTGAACAGTAACTTTAATGCTGTCGTTCTCTTGTGTTAAACGGTAACTTTAACGCTGTCGTTCTCTTGTGTTAAACGGTAACTTTAACGCTGTCGTTCTCTTGTGTTGAACAGTAACTTTAACGCTGTCGTTCTCTTTTGTTAAACGGTAACTTTAACGCTGTCGTTCTCTTGTGTTGAACAGTAACTTTAACGCTGTCGTTCTCTTGTGTTAAACAGTAACTTTAACGCTGTCGTTCTCTTTTGTTAAACGGTAACTTTAACGCTGTCGTTCTCTTGTGTTGAACAGTAACTTTAACGCTGTCGTTCTCTTGTGTTGAACAGTAACTTTAATGCTGTCGTTCTCTTGTGTTAAACGGTAACTTTAATGCTGTCGTTCTCTTGTGTTGAACAGTAACTTTAATGCTGTCGTTCTCTTGTGTTAAACGGTAACTTTAACGCTGTCGTTCTCTTGTGTTGAACAGTAACTTTAATGCTGTCGTTCTCTTGTGTTGAACAGTAACTTTAACGCTGTCGTTCTCTTGTGTTAAACGGTAACTTTAACGCTGTCGTTCTCTTGTGTTAAACAGTAACTTTAACGCTGTCGTTCTCTTTTGTTAAACGGTAACTTTAATGCTGTCGTTCTCTTGTGTTGAACAGTAACTTTAATGCTGTCGTTCTCTTGTGTTGAACGGTAACTTTAACACTGTCGTTCTCTTGTGTTAAACGGTAACTTTAACGCTGTCGTTCTCTTGTGTTGAACAGTAACTTTAACGCTGTCGTTCTCTTGTGTTGAACGGTAACTTTAACGCTGTCGTTCTCTTTTGTTGAACGGTAACTTTTAATGCTGTCGTTCTCTTGTGTTAAACGGTAACTTTAACGCTGTAGTTCTCTTTTGTTGAACGGTAACTTTAATGCTGTCGTTCTCTTGTGTTAAACGGTAACTTTAACGCTGTCGTTCTCTTGTGTTAAACAGTAACTTTAACGATGTTGTTCTCTTGTGTTGAACGGTAACTTTAACGATGTCGTTCTCTTTTGTTGAGCGGTAACTTTAATCCTGTCGTTCTCTTTTGTTGAACAGTAACTTTAACGCTGTCGTTCTCTTGTGTTAAACGGTAACTTTAACGCTGTCGTTCTCTTGTGTTAAACGGTAACTTTAACGCTGTCGTTCTCTTGTGTTAAACGGTAACTTTAACGCTGTCGTTCTCTTTTGTTGAACAGGACCCAGTCATGGAGAGGTGGAGACGCGCGAATGCTTGTACTTCAACATTAACTGGGAGATCGAGAAGACGAACCGCAGTGGTGTGGAGAGATGTGAGGGAGAGAAGGACAAACGCTCGCACTGTTACGCCTCCTGGAGGAACAACTCCGGGAACATCGAGCTGGTGAAGAAGGGATGCTGGTTAGACGACTTCAACTGCTACGACAGGTCAGTCATATGACACAAACTGCTACGTCAGGTCAGTCATGTGACACGAACTGCTACGTCAGGTCAGTCATGTGACACAAACTGCTTCGACAGGTCAGTCATGTGACACGAACTGCTACGTCAGGTCAGTCATGTGACACGAACTGCTACGACAGGTCAGTCATGTGACACGAACTGCTACGTCAGGTCAGTCATGTGACACGAACTGCTACGTCAGGTCAGTCATGTGACACGAACTGCTACGACAGGTCAGTCATGTGACACAAACTGCTTCGACAGGTCAGTCATGTGACACAAACTGCTACGTCAGGTCAGTCATGTGACACAAACTGCTACGTCAGGTCAGTCATGTGACACGAACTGCTACGTCAGGTCAGTCATGTGACACGAACTGCTACGACAGGTCAGTCATGTGACACAAACTGCTTCGACAGGTCAGTCATGTGACACAAACTGCTACGTCAGGTCAGTCATGTGACACAAACTGCTACGTCAGGTCAGTCATGTGACACAAACTGCTTCGACAGGTCAGTCATGTGACATGAACTGCTACGTCAGGTCAGTCATGTGACACGAACTGCTACGACAGGTCAGTCATGTGACACAAACTGCTTCGACAGGTCAGTCATGTGACACGAACTGCTTCGACAGGTCAGTCATGTGACACGAACTGCTACGTCAGGTCAGTCATGTGACACAAACTGCTACGTCAGGTCAGTCATGTGACACAAACTGCTACGACAGGTCAGTCATGTGACACAAACTGCTACGACAGGTCAGTCATGTGACACGAACTGCTACGACAGGTCAGTCATGTGACACAAACTGCTTCGACTGGTCAGTCATGTGACACGAACTGCTACGACAGGTCAGTCATGTGACACGAACTGCTACGACAGGTCAGTCATGTGACACAAACTGCTACGACAGGTCAGTCATGTGACACAAACTGCTACGACAGGTCAGTCATGTGACACGAACTGCTACGACAGGTCAGTCATGTGACACGAACTGCTACGACAGGTCAGTCATGTGACACGAACTGCTACGACAGGTCAGTCATGTGACACGAACTGCTACGACAGGTCAGTCATGTGACACGAACTGCTACGTCAGGTCAGTCATGTGACACAAACTGCTACGACAGGTCAGTCATGTGACACGAACTGCTACGACAGGTCAGTCATGTGACACGAACTGCTACGTCAGGTCAGTCATGTGACACAAACTGCTTCGACAGGTCAGTCATGTGACACGAACTGCTACGACAGGTCAGTCATGTGACACAAACTGCTTCGACAGGTCAGTCATTTTCATGAAGGTGTTTATGACTTGGTGTTTTATTGTGTAGTTTTATCCGTCCCTGATCGGGGTAAGCTGAGCCAGCTTCATGTTTCGGGTCGGTCAGTGGCTTCACCAGCCGAAGCTGCTCATCGTCTTCATTTCAGGAGGTTTATGAGACACAATTATTCTTCAGATGTCATGCATTCACTCAGTTTGTAAAAGGAGAGGAATCGGTTTTGACCTTCGAGTTGTGTGTGTGTGTGTGTGTGTGTGTGATTGGAGGGTTGTGTGTTATTGTGCCATTGAGAAAGATCATATATTTCCAGCTCTTGCATTGCAATGAAAAGCGTCTGCTTTAGATTGGATTAGGTCAGGGAGTCGGAGGAAGTTTTGCAGCCGTCTTACATCATCATGTAACAGAGCGATTGTTTCTTTCTAAGAAGAACTCGATGAGCGTCTGAAGAGGAGGCGGAGGACGTCTCGGGATGTCTTCTGCTCTGTGCGCAGGTTCAGGCTCATCATTTAATGTTTCTTATCTCCGTTTGTCCTGAATTAATTTCACCGCTGACCTACTTACAGCGTCCCTGAACGCGAGGACTTCCAGAAGCAGATCGCTGCGGATATTGATGAGGCTCTATAGAAATAAAGGGAAGTTGACATCGATTAAATCACTAGTTGACCAGTCATTATTTCAGCCAAATCTTTTATAACGGTATAATAATTTGATTTAAAATGTTGTTTAATGCAAGTGAATTTAAAACCCAGCCATGTTTTCCACACATTTTTGGATCTATTGCCTATTTTTTATTAATTTTTTTAGATGTTGCATTGATTTTTTACTCTATTATTTCACAAGGTCATTAAGACACTTCAGAGCAAACTGCGAAATATTGAGAAACTTTGCGAATACTGTCAAAAGACTGATATACAGTATATGATATCAATATCTGCATTTATTAATTTAGTTTAGTCAGTTAGTTAATTAGTTAGTTAAACTTGACAAGTCATAATTTCAAACCAAATCAATCTTTATGGCCATTTATTAATATTTAAAATGTTTTAATGCAAGTGAATTAAAGGTCTAGTTTTCCACTCGATTAACATATTTTTACTCTGTTTTGGGTATTTTAGAGCAAATAGAGAAATAGCGAGAAACCGCAGTTGTCCGTTCATGCATTCCATCCATCCATCCATCCACCCATCCACCCACCCATCCATCCATCCATCCGTCCGTCCGTCCGTCCGTCCATACATACATACATACATACATACATCCATACATAATTTAGATGTTTAATGCAAGTGAATTAAAAATCTGTTTTCCTCTCAATAAACACAAATGTTAGATTTATTTTAGTTGATTATTTGTTTATTTGATTATTTATGTGGTTATATGTTTATGCATTTATTATAATAATAACAATAATAGTAATGAATTAATAATTTTATTTATTTTTTTATTTGTTTTATAATGCATTTTATTTTATTTTTATTTATTTATTTAGAATTATTTATTTTATATGTTTTTATTTATGATGTTATTTTTAATTTAATTTAAAAAAAAATCTTTTTTTTTTATATATATATTATATATTTATTTTTACCCAGCCTGCCTTTAGGCAAAGTTCCCTTGAATTATCTTACAGAAATAAGATGATGCTAGTGATCTTATTTAAAGCTGTTTTGCATTGCTACAAACACACATCTGATGTGCTAAATGTTTGTGTGTGGCGCTTCTGTTCTTCTGAATGAGGCTTCATGTTGTGAAGGTCATGGACGCGTCGCTCGGCTCTCCCGAACATCACTTTATGGGCAGAACAGTCTGAGTGATTGCGTTTGAGAAAGTGGGCCAGTCTCTGTATCGGCTGCTTAAAAAAGATTCCCGCAACAATCCTGCGTTATCTAATCTGCAGGGATTTGCTTTTAAAGACGGCCCCAGGTAAACACTTCAGATTCACCACATTTCAGAGGCTAAATTGGGATTTTAGAGAAACAGACTGAAGTTGGCATTGAAACTGGGGTTTTGAGGTTTGCTCACGTTGGACTTTTTGAATTTATTATTTATTTATTTATTTATTTATAATGTATTATTTACTAGAATAGTTCCAGACTTGTATGACTCACTCTCTTTAGTGGAACAGAAAGAAACCGAGATCACTTCCACACCGGGATCCGAAGCTGTCGAGAAACATTCAGCTCATAAATGCAGTGCTTCTGTTTCTATAATAATACATAAGTTATATAGACTCATTTTATAATAATTGTTTTTGGAGTAGGATAGTCTCGGTCACTCTCAGCTGTTGTTGTATAAAAAGTTGATGTTTTAAAAAGCTTGTTTTTATTGGCATTGGGTATTATGATTTACAGTAGTTTTTTTATCATGTTTTTTATGCAATGTATTTCTCCTTACAGCAGTTTGGCAGTTTTCAAAGAGCTTTATAAATAACATTGATTGTGCAGAAAGTTGCATAAAGATTTAGGCCTATCAAATCTTTTCCATTTATGTATTTCCATTCAATAAATGTTAGTTCCAAACAAAGAAACAGGATATTTTTGCGTCTCTGAGTGACACACTGCGGTGTTTCATTACTGAATGAACGAATCGTTTGAATGAATGATTCAATGACTCACTCATTAAGACAGTCAAATGCTTCGTTCCTGTATGATTTAGCTGTTTGAATGAATCGGTTAAATGAATGATTCAATGACTCGCTCATTAAGACAGTCAAATGCTTCGTTCCTGAATGATTTAGCTGTTTGAATGAATCGGTTAAATGAATGATTCAATGACTCGCTCATTAAAGGGATAGTTCACTTTGAAATACATTTTTGGTGTGTTTTAGCTTACCTCAAGGGCATCCAAGATGTAGGTGTCTTTGTTTCCGCAGTATTTTCAATTTTGATATTTTTAGGTCACACCGTTCTTGTCTGTCAGTCATATAATGCAGGTCTATGGTCACCACCTCAAAGAGCAGCACAGAGAAGTCCAAATTAAACATGATTTAATGACTCGTAAATGTAAGTACACATTGATGGCCTAAGACACGAAACGAGCGGTTTGTGTGAGAAAACGAACAGTATTTATATTGTTTTTACCTCTTGTAACGCACAGAGCGAAGCGCCGGCGCCCTCAGATCACTTGGACGTGGCTGTGTTTACAAGAGCTCTGTTCATTAGCGCTGGAGATCTTCCACTCAGCCTCTATAATGAGATGTTGAACTAGACGAGAGGATCTTACACACGCGTCTGTCCGACTCTCACGAGTGTGTCGTTTGTGTCTCGTCATCGCAGGCAGGAGTGTGTGGCCACAGAGGAAAACCCTCAGGTGTTCTTCTGCTGCTGTGAAGGAAACTTCTGCAACGAGAGGTTCACACACCTGCCCGACGTCAGCGGACCAGGTGAGAGACGTTTTTTTTTTATTTTTTTTTATTTTTTATGAATTATTATTAATTTTTATTTATGTATTATGCATTTATTTATTTCACTATTGATTTATAATTTTTTTGTTTATTTATTTTAATGCATGTATTTATTATTATTTGTTATTTTAGAATGTATAAATATTTATTTTAATGCATTTATTTATTTTTTGCATTTATTTATGCATTTATTTTTTTTACATTTTATTTATACTTTTTTTTATTCATTTTTGTGATCATTTATTTTAATTCATTATTTCAAATTGTTTGTATTTATATTTATGTATTTCTACATTAATTAATGTTTTTAATGCATGCATTTTTAGAATTTGATTATTTATTTTAATTTGTAATTATTTATTTGCTTATTCGTTAATATGTATTTATATTAATTTATTTTATATATATATATATATATATATAATATATATTTTTGATTTATCTATTTTATACATTTATTCGGTCATCATATACAGGTGAAACTCGAAATTTTGCACGATTTTCATTTTAAAATAAATGAAAATCGTGCAAAAGTTCATTTATTTTTGGTTTGATTATTGATTATGGTGTACAGCTTATGAAACCTTTTCACAATATTCTAATTTTGAATTTGGGGTTTTCATAAGCTGTAAGCCATAATCATCAAAATTATAACAAATAAAGGCTTGAAATATCTCACTTTGCATGTAATGAGTCTATATAATATATTAGTTTCACCTTTGAATTGAATTACTGAAATAAATGAACTTTTGCACGATATTCTAATTTTTCGAGTTTCACCTGTACATTTTTTGACTGGTCTGTGTGTCTGCTCAGAGTTCAGTCTAACGTGTGTGTGTGTGTGTGTGTCCGTCAGTGATCGAGCCTCCTCCTGCCCCCCCGTCGCTGCTGAACGTGCTGGTCTACTCTCTGCTGCCCGTCACCATGCTCTCCACGGCTCTCCTGCTGGCCTTCTGGATGTACCGGCACCGCAAGCCTCCCTACGGACACGTGGACATCAACGAGGTCGGTCCACCCGCTTTACTCTGATCTCACACACTCCTTACAGTTCGTGTCAAGCGTTGTTTCCCGTTCTCTGCCGCCACCTAGTGGTGCTCTTCACTGCATTGTTTGATGTCTTCGTTCATGTGTGAAGTGCAGTATTGAGGCGTTGAGATGTTGATGCTGTGTGATGTGTCCTGCAGGACCCTGGCCCGTCTCCTCCTTCACCGCTGGTGGGCCTGAAGCCTCTTCAGCTGCTGGAGGTTAAAGCCAGAGGACGCTTCGGATGCGTGTGGAAGGCACAGATGATGAACGAATATGTAGCCGTCAAGATTTTCCCCATTCAGGTTCAGATTTATTTCTTTTCTGCCTTTATAAATGCAAGCTGGCTCACTAGGCTTTGAGAGAGTCGCAGAAGGCTTCATGTTAATGCTGAACAGATACAGCAAATGCACTGTTCATTTATTTTAGTGCATTTATTTATTTTTATGCATGTTTATTTATTTTTTAATGAATTTATTTATATTTAATTTTTAATATGCATTTATTTATGAATATGTAGTCTGAACAGTGACACCAAAAGCATTTATTTATTAGTGTATTTTATTTAATTAATTAATTAATATTATTTTTTATTTTAGTTTAATTTTTTAATTTTAATGCATGTTTTTATTCTTTATTTTAATTAATTAATTATGAATTTATTTAACATTTTATTTGTTTATTTGTTTTGATTGTATTAATTTATTTATATTTAAATGCATTTATTTATTTTTAAGAATTTTATAATTTTTCATTTTATTTTTATTTTATTAATTAATTTGTATTACTTTTTTACATTTTTATTTATTTATTTTAATGCATTTTTTTTATTTTAATTTTTTTAATGATTTGATTTATTTTTATGTATTTATTTTTTATGGTTTTATTTATTTTTATTGAATTAATTTGTATAATTATTAATGTATTTATTTATTTATTTATAATTATGTAAATGTGAAGATTTTCACCATTCAGGTTCATATTAGTTTTGTTTGCTTTTACTTAAAATGCTGCCTATTTATACTACTGTATAGATGCTAGATAGCTGTGTTTGTTTATTTATTTATTTTAATGATTTTATTTAATTTTAAGTATTTATGCATTTTTATGTATTTATTTATTTATAAATATGAAGCTGTGAAGATTTTCAGAGCTAAAGTTTCACGAAACCAGTGTTGACGGCAGTCACCATCATATCTGTGTCATTACGTAAAGTTGTTTTTTACATTACTTTTACATTGACGTTACATTACTGTGTCGACAGGACAAGCAGTCGTGGCAGAACGAGTGGGATATTTTCTCTACGCCGGGCATGAAACATGATAACCTCCTGCGCTACATCGCTGCGGAGAAACGCGGAAGCAACCTGGAGACTGAGTTCTGGCTCATCACAGAGTTTCACGAGAGGGTGAGGGGTCAAAGGTCATGAGACCTTAAACAAAAATATATGCAGGGTAAAAACGCACCAGAAATCGCCAACTGACCCATTAGAAGCTTTTATGCATGCAGCCATGGACCTAAACTTAACCCTGTAAAGCTTGACAAATTAAATAATTGTTTTAATGGAACAGTTTATTGAACCTTTAGACAAAAAACAAATAAAGTTTGCATGTGTTTTTTTTAATCATATTTGAGATATCAGGCTTTTATGGCTCGTATAGTATGATATAGTGAGAATATGAAGGAAGGAAAAAAGCACTTAATTATATTAAGAAGCCCAAACTGAGCAAACATTTTGTGCAGATGCTAATATTAATATGGCAAAATCGAATTTTGAAATTCTGATAGCTTGTAATGTAAAGGTCCTTGCACACTGAGTCCGAAATTTCGCACGTTAAAAAAAAACTTCGGATCGGGTTTGATTTTCTGTGTTTTCCGCTAGGGCTGCACAATATTGAAGAAAAATGCGATAACTCATTAAATAATGCGATACGATGATGCTTAAAGTGTGTAAAATAAACTTAAATGATCTATTATGTAACCTACATACGTGTTTCTCATTCTTTTTGTGATAAAAAAACATCCCTACAACTTCTGAAAGTGAACAGCAGTGTTTTACTGTCGCATAAGACGTGTTATTAACATCAGTGTAAAGCTCGGGTTCAGGTTATCCTACATTAGGGTTATTTAACAACAGAAACTGCTTAGTTTTCACTGTGTGATTTAAATATATACTGATTCTTATTAAACCTAGAAAAGTTATTCAGCCGAGAGCAGTCTTTTGTTCATAAATGCAGTTATTACAAGCCGTTGCGATATGCTTATCGCGATATATACATCTGCAATATTTCGATATATTGTGCAGCCCTATTTTACGCATCCGTAGTGAGCGTTCTGAGAGGTGTGTGTGTGACCAATACGAAAAAACACACAAAAATTTCGGACTCAGTGTGCAAGGACCTTAAATCAAATTTTAAAGGTGCAATGTGTAATATTTCTGAGGATCTATTGACAGAAATGCAATATAAGATCCATAACTATGTGTTCAGTGGTGTATAAAGACCTTACTCAATGAACCGTAATGTTTTTATTACCTTAGAATGAGACATTTATATCTACATAACCGCGGGCACCCCCTTCAATGAAGGGCGACATGTTGTGTCGTCATGTTTCTACCGTATCCGACAGCGAACACACAGCGCTACAGAGCGCGCTTCGTCACTACCCTGAAAGAGAAGCCGCAGAAACCTAGAAGAAGCTAGCCATAAACACCGCGAGTAGTGACTTTTCCCTTGTCAGTGGTGTAAAATATGTAGTTGGACTGTTTCATGTAACTTAGTTCTCCTCCCTCGCTGTGTTATGGCTTTGACAATCAGCTGATTACTACTATTGACCGTAAAACAGTAACGTTACAGGAGTCACCAACCCGTCGATCGCGGTCGACAAGTCCATCTTGGAGGCATTTTAAGTCGATCGCGAAGAGTTTTCAAAATCAGAGAAAAAAAACAATATTTTTATTCATTATTATTTATTAATTTGTGTGTAGTAAATGGTGTCTAGGGGATGCGGAGGCGCGCGCGCTGTTACACGCGTCGAGTTTAAACAAGGCTTTACGCTTTAACCAGCTCAGCCACAGTAACAGCTCATATTAGCCAGCTAAACTTTTACTACCCTGTTAGAAAGAATATGTAGTTGCATAGTTTCGTGTGGTTCTTCTCTCTCGCTGTATTATGGGTTTGCTATGTGGGGAGAATGTGCTGGTTACGTTCGTGAGACAATCAGCTGATTACTATTAGTATATTATATATTAAGACCCTTGATCCTCACCTGACTATGGCTTTGTAAACTTTATCCATGATGTGGTTTATAATGGACTGTGGTACAGAAACTTGGCTTACTCTGGCTATTCTCTGCTGTCTCAGACGACGATATGTTTGTCCCGTTTGAGCCACCGTAGCTTCTTCGAAAGGGAGGGGTGAGCAGTGGGCGGAGCCATTAGTGCAACTCGCAACCGATCCACTAGATGCCGCTAAAAAATACACACTGCCCCTTTAAACATTATTACTTCAATATGTTCCAATATTGCACTTCATATTTTTCGCATTAGTGCAAGTGTTGAGTGTTTGGATGTGTTTTCCTCCGGCTCTGGTCAGGGTTCGCTGACGGACTATCTGAAAGGGAACGCGCTGAGCTGGAACGACCTGTGTCACATCGCAGAAACCATGGCCTGTGGGCTGGCGTACCTTCACGAGGACGTCCCGCGGTTTAAAGGAGAAGGTCCTAAACCTGCGATTGCACACAGGTGAGTTTAACCTCTTATGAGGAAGACATTAATAATCATCTATGCACTGTTTTACTATGAACAGTGTTTACAATCATGCACGTCCCTGTAATGCTGATGTTGTTTTTAAAGTACTCTTAGTCCAGTCATTTTAAGCCAAAATGGGGGTCAACTTAGAACAAGTTGCGACAGAAGCAAACTCAACTGATTTTGTATCCTCAATATGTCCTGAGTAAGGGAAAAAAGCCCAGAAGAATCCCATTAGGTGAAAGTTTCGAAATAAGTCCCTCCAGAAAAACGTGATTATGTGATCGCATGATTCAGTGCATAATCAGCCAGTCTGCATATTTATGCGGGGGCATTTTTTCAAATACGCCGCACTTTCGCCGCATAAATTGCTGATTTCCGTGCAAAATATGCGGGGCTTGCGTGATTTCATAATCCTCGCATTTTCGTTGCAAAAAAGTCACATATATCTCAGCAGAAAGATGAAAAATGTTGCGTTCGCTTCACACAAGAGCCGTTTCCCCCGGTTGCCATGGGAACGTTATGAAGTGACGTAATCACGCGACGTGACATCATCGAAAAGCTGTAAAACAGGAGCACACTTTATTTTTTAATATTTTATTTATTCATTTCTACAGAAGTTGTAGCATATTCCTTTTGTAAAGCTACAGAACTCGTTTGACTCATCAATGTTTTGTAAGTTTGATGTGTTTATTAAGGTCTGAAATAAAACAAGATGAACTGAAATATTCCAGCTCTTTCTGTGATGTAGTTATGCTTGCTTATCATAGGAAGAAATAAGAAATGACTCTTTACAGTAAGGTAGGAGCCTAGAGAGAACAGGTGTTGGGGAATCACTTTATTCTCTCTTTTTCATCAAACCGCAGTTTATGTAAGTTCCCGCAATTTCATAATAAAATTGCATAAATATCCTGCATATTCCATCGTATTTTTAAAGAAAACGGGGCGCATAATCAAGGATTTTTTCCCGCAATAATCACAAAAAAACTCTGCGTTTTCTGGAAAGACTTCTTTTTCTCACATGAATAGGGTAAAAATTGTAACCTTTAGATATCACCATGAAAATTTCTGAGTTGATTACTTGCATCAAGACAAACAAAAAATGTATTACAAATTTTTTGAAATTGTTTGTTAATATGGGCAAATGGTGCATAATCTAATTACTTATGTTCTAATTTGCATAAATAACACAACATATCTAAACATTGGGTATAGCAGGTGAACATGTCTTGTTGAATCTTGTTGACCTCTTACAGCATCTTATCAGTTCGCTTCTGTTACAATTTGTTCAACCTTTTTTCATAAAATGACTGGACTATCTTGCACTACCTCACTTTAGATAAACACTACACTGTGATTGCACTACTGTGCATTGTTTAAATTATATTTATATTGTTTATTATATTCTACTAGTTATTTATCATTACTTATTTTTTTATGCCTCTTTTTTATTTTTAGAGCTGCAAACTCCATTTCGTTGATGTGTTCTACATGCATACAATCACAATAAAAATTCTTATCTTAAATGGCTCATTATATTGCAAACATCTTCCACAGAGACTTCAAGAGTAAGAATGTGATGCTGAAGACCGATCTCACCGCTGTTGTTGGGGACTTCGGCTTAGCGGTTCGGTTCGAGCCGGGTAAACCACCGGGAGACACACACGGTCAGGTGAGACGCTTCTGCTTATAGGAGTTAAGAGTCGCCCTTATTATGCTTTTTTGTGAAATTGCCTTTCATGTAGTGTGAGATAAAGCTGTTTGTGAAGGTTAAAGGTCTGCAAAGTTTCAAAGATAAATGGAGTTACCGTCTCCCAAAACTAAGATTCGATTCTGAACTGCTTGAAGCGATTGGTCTAATTCCAGTCTTACTTCCTGTTCGAATCTGCATAGGTTTGTAACTAATTTGCATAATGCCAGTCTATGGTTTTCATTGGCTGTCGGCGAACGGCGTCTCTTTGCCCCTCAAACACTGTAGTTTATCTGAGACTGAAGAGTTTGGTTCGTGTTGTTCGTGTCGAGAAGTCGCTGTTTTCTGCTGACAAAGCAAATCCTCTTTGATGAGATTGATACGGTAAAACCCACGCCATCGTTACTGTCCGAATCACTGATCAAGAGCTGAGATTCAGATATGATCATGATCGTTTGGTTTCTGATATGAGCTGTAAGCGGTCGACCAATCACAACAGACTGAGTCATCTGACCAATCAGAGCAGAGTAGACCAATCACAACAGACTGGACCATCTGACCAATCAGAGCAGAGTAGACCAATCACAACAGACTGAGTCATCTGACCAATCAGAGCAGAGTAGACCAATCACAACAGACTGAGTCATCTGACCAATCAGAGCAGAGTAGACCAATCACAACAGACTGGGCCATCTGACCAATCAGAGCAGAGTAGACCAATCACAACAGACTGAGTCATCTGACCAATCAGAGCAGAGTAGACCAATCACAACAGACTGAGTCATCTGACCAATCAGAGCAGAGTAGACCAATCACAACAGACTGAGTCATCTGACCAATCAGAGCAGAGTAGACCAATCACAACAGACTGGACCATCTGACCAATCAGAGCAGAGTAGACCAATCACAACAGACTGAGTCATCTGACCAATCAGAGCAGAGTAGACCAATCACAACAGACTGAGTCATCTGACCAATCAGAGCAGAGTAGACCAATCACAACAGACTGGGCCATCTGACCAATCAGAGCAGAGTAGACCAATCACAACAGACTGAGTCATCTGACCAATCAGAGCAGAGTAGACCAATCACAACAGACTGAGTCATCTGACCAATCAGAGCAGAGTAGACCAATCACAACAGACTGGGCCGTCTGACCAATCAGAGCAGAGTAGACCAATCACAACAGACTGAGTCATCTGACCAATCAGAGCAGAGTAGACCAATCAAAACAGACTGGGCCGTCTGACCAATCAGAGCAGAGTAGACCAATCAAAACAGACTGGGTCATC
>JARWKJ010000023.1:2260119-2360119 GCA_029959095.1 Rhinichthys osculus | reverse complement strand
TGTTTGACTTCTGTTATATATATTTTGTTAGTTGTGTTGACTTGTAGTAAGTATATTTTGATGTAAGTTGACTTTTATGATTAGGGAAGACGTTTTGGAGAAGTAAAAAAAAATACAAAAAAATACAAAAAAAGTCAAATCTTTAAAGAAGTGCTACCAAGTTGTGTTGTATAAATGAGAGAACCCATGATGTAAATAGCTGTATACAGTTGTAGAATCGTGCCGATCAGTCAAACAGGGCATTATTCTTCCTTTCTCTTACTTCACGGGACATTGAACCTTATAACTTTTGGCGCTTCTCCCAAAAAAAACTTGCCCCGTGTTTACTTGCACAATTTTTTACGCACCCCTCGTCACTCACGAGGGACGAAATTCAACTTGTTAACTTAAGGATTGACTGTGAACCCTCTGCTTACCAAATGATCTCGGCCAAATTAATGCGGCGAATTCGCAAAGATGGAGCTTTTATTTCAGGGCCAAATAAAGGTTTGGTGTCCCGACCGTCTGTGCCATTTCTGCTCCCATGATGCACTGCAGCGGTTGCTTCGACTTCCTCTCAAGCCCAGCTTTAAGTTATCTTTTATAGTGGCATATATATAATATTTAATAACAGGAGATCCGTCTTTGCTCTCGCGGCCTGGCGTGTTTCGTCATACTGTGTTGTGAGTGATGTCATAGCGCGTTCTGGTTGGCGACGCCCATTTTTTTCCACGTTCTTGCCAATTTCTGGCACGTTACGAGTCCGAAAGTGCCAAAGTAGCGCGTTTCCCAGTGGATCGCTTGGTACGCTTTAGCTGACGTGCATCTGCTTTCCATCTCAGACATCGATACTTTCAGGAAACTGCATTTTCTTCAGGTTAACCGGGAAAGTTCGGATGGTTGTGAGTTTCCAACTGGCTCAGACGATGTAGCAAGCAATATCTCCAGCAATAGTCTGTGCAGACTGAACTTTTGGGCATTGATATATCCACATCAGGCGAACTACCAAAATCATGATAAATGCTGTTCGATCACATCGTAGGCCTTCGTGGCGCTTCAATCAGCTGACCTCGTTTTGTTGGGAATAACATACGATATGTAGCCAAATTCCTTCGTCGTGAGGATAACCAAAGGCTTTGATTCATTTGAACATTTGTTGATTGTGATTTACAAGTGTCTTTGTAGCTTAGAAAAGCCAGGTTTTATTATCTGTGAATGTTGATGTTCTGTTGCCAGCCTGTGATCAGATGACGTGAAAGCGTTATGGTTTGTTTTATAAAAGCATCATATTGTGGGCGATTTTAAGGACCGCGAGAGATTGTGATTTATGCAATACGCTTCCACGCTTCATTATGCACTAAAGACAGTGTTTCTCTCCTCCGCTGCCGTGCCAATTACACCTGATCTTCAGCCTCGAAATACTTTTGTATCTCATGAAACATTTCACACCAGAACCAAGTACAAAATTAAATTTTAATTGTCTATTTTAGAAGCCTATTTTTAGGATAATTAAAGGCACACTATGTACGATTTTGGGTCTTCAAAATATCCAGAAACCACTAGAACATTAACAATGTTATATATTTTGTCGACTTGTGTACTTGCAGTATCTCAAATGTTTCTAAGAATGTTTAAATCCAGAGAAATACGCAGTTTTATTCGGACGCCACGATGCCATCAAGCGGTCTCTGTTCGTAAAGTCCTTCCCTGACCAATCAGCGTTCATTAGCAGAATGCTAGCGTGTTTTGGGCAACAACAACTCAACCTGTAAGAAATCAAAAGGACATAAGTACTCGTTCATTCAACTTTCGACCTATAACCCATGTTGAACTTGCAAAACCTACAATCAAATCTGAGATTTCTCAACGGCAATCGGGTGAAAGAGACACATTTAGCCGTTTAGCTCCATAGACTCCCATTCATTCTGCACTCGGACGATCACCCCCAGTGGAACTCTGGTGGAACTACAACCACAATTCGGTACAATCGGACTTAATAGGGTTAATAGTCTCTCCGTACGAGCTCTGGAAACACCAAAGACACTTTAATATATTATGTGTTTTATTAGACAGGTGAGCAACAGTTTGGATACATTCATCGACAGAAAACTAATCATTGTTGTACAGCTCAACACAGTTTAAATCTCGTTTTGTTGATTTACCGTGAATACCGTGTTTTACCATGGCTAATATCGATCTAGTTTACTGCAGTGTGCAACAAGTGTCTCGTATAGTAGCCTAGCCGCTGAGCGAACTCACAGAGTAGCATTATAACAACTTTCATAACTAATATGATAAAACAGCGCTGTGTTATTCCACATATGCGGGATATTAACAGCTCCACCGCTCTCGAGTCGTGTCGCGCTAATCTCTCATTAGCAATCGCTCCAGCGGCCTTCGTAGCGTTAATAAATCTTTAATACATTACCGATCATCCATGAATATGATTCGAGTCCCGTCGTATTCTCCACCGCCTTTGTTTTGAATAAACGACCTCTAGTGGCGGAAAATTACATAGTGTGCCTTTAAGACTATGATGCAAAATTATTTACTTTAATAAATATATATAATTTTTTACAGTAAATAATAAAGTGTGTGTATTGGGGCTGTCAATACTTAAATAAATGGTGCTGCATCTGAATTGGTTTTTGGCAAAACCAACATTATTCAAAATAGTGTTCCGCAAAAGTAAGAGAGATTTTTAAACGACAGTAAATGTTAATAAACAGAATTAAAATTTTGGGCAAACTATCCCCAAAATATGAAATAATTTTTATTTTTTTAAAGTAAGTGATACTCTAAATAAGAAACTAAAGCTGCCAGTGTGTGGCGGTAAACGTCTAAATAAGTGAGCCATTGATTCATTTGATTCGTTCACACGGCTGATTCACTCAGGAATGAAGTAAATGACTCTCTTTATGAACGAGTCATTGAATCATTGGTTCTCCCGGTTGATTAGTTCAAACCACTGATTCACTCAGAAACGAAACAACAGTTCTACTCTGGCTTTATAGGTAATATTTTCATTGGAAAAAAATTGCAAAAACAGACAATATTGCATGTAAAACAACACAAAATGAACTTCTTATTTATTGAACTGTTGATATAAAATCAATATCACATTTCGCGTTAAATCGACAGCCCTAATATATAGGCTATATATATTATTATTATTAATATTATATGCACATATTATATTCTAGTATTATATATATATGATCTGGATGTGATTTTTTTTTTTTTTTTTTTTGGTTGTTTTGTGTATGTTTTGTGAGATTCCCTCTTAAACGGACCGTGTGTTTGGAGGGTTTTCCCTGGAAAGGTTTGGTTGAGTTGCGGCTGAGTCTCGGTGCGGATGAGTTTTGAGTTTCCCGCTGGTTTGTGAGCGCAAAGACGGCTTGACGTGATTCATACGTGATTTCAGGAGCGACTCTCTCATGTGCCTGTGTTTTCTGACGAATACTGAAGCGACCGCTGCCGTGTTTTCATCATATCTCTCTCTCTCTCTCTCTCTCTCTCTCTCTCTCTCTCTCTCTCTCTCTCTCTCTCTCTCTCTCTCTCTCTCTCTCTCTCTCTCTCTCTCTCCCACTTTCTGTTCTACCTTGCAGAAAAAGCTATAGAAAATATATATGGAAAAAAAATCTATATAGATATATCAAATATGAAACTCTAAAAGTGACCAGCTGTAACTCTGGATGCAAATCTTTGGTCCAGGTTTTCAGGAAGCCGATACCTCAGAACACATGTGAATCAGTGTTGCTTAGCTGGACATTCGTGACACGAACGAAACGCGAATCACAAACCTCTTTTGTACTGGTGTGACGATGATGATGATGATGATGATGATGATGAAACAAACCCTTGACAAACTCCTCAAGCTCTTTCCTCCGTGTTTCCTGCAGAAGTTAAAACTCAAACAACTACATGAATTATATTTGACTTGAAACTGATCTATGAGTTATCTGTTAAAAAAAACAGTATACAGTAATAAACAAGCAACTACATAATCTGCGAAACTAATGTAAATTAAGTTTTTTTTAAAGAAATTGAAATGTAATAACCTGCTTGATTATGTGTCTTTCCTTCTTTATTATCCATAATGATTTTGAAAACGGGGTGAAAGTGTTTGGGAGTTTAAGTTCACGTGTCAAAGTCAGCTGTTAATATTTAGTTTTTATTTGTTACTTTATTTTTATGTTTTATAAATTCAGCTGGAGTTATATATATATATATATATATACATACATAAAAAAGCTAAATTTAAAAATAAATACAAATAATATATATATATATATATATATATATATATATAATTTAGTTTTATTTGTATTTATTTTTACATTTTTATTTATGTGTTCTTTATTTTGTATTTATTTTTAAATTTAGTTTTTTATAGAATATTTTATTTTTCATAGAAATATAGTAAAATAAAAAATGTTAACAGCTGAGTTAACATTTTATTTTACTGTATTTTTTCTAGAATAAAATATTTTATTTTTATTTATGAAACCAGCTGTTATTTTTTTTTATTATTTTTTTTTTCTTTTTGAATACACTTTTATTTTTAAAGTCAGTTGTTAATGTTTTATTTTTTTTTCCATTTTTTTCCTATTTTAAAATATTTCATCTTTATTTATAAAGTCAGCTGTAAATATTTTAATTTTATTTTAATTTGATTTAAATTTTTACTTTTTTTTTTTTTTTTACTTTTTTCTCTCACTTTGGATTAAATTGAATCTTGTCCCCGACCCGGCGAGTGTAAATGAGTCCAGGAACACGAGATGAGGAATTTGTCAAGGCTGATGTTTGAAATGCTGTTTCTTTACCAGAATATGTGAACTGTACATGTTGTAGGTTATCTGTTACTATTGTAGCTGAAACTGTAGAACAGACATGGCTTGTACTACTGATTTTAACATAAATATACTAAAAAGATCTGTATAAGACGAGATGTATAGAGAGAGGAGCTTGTTGCTGTAAATCCCTCTTGGACTGAAGAGTATGTCAAAGTTTTATCTCTATCAATGCCCTGGTGAATCGACATCCATCGTATCGCCGCACCGAACCGAGGATTTTCTTGAACGATCATTGTAACATAGTTCTTTAATTTGCAGTGAATCATTGTTCCTTTTTACTGTGGTAATCTAGACTCGGTATCAGAGTTTGCAGTAGATCTAGATGTCGGGCTGTGGCTGTTTCTCCTCCGCATTGGTGCCAGAATAAACCAGTATGAATGTAGAATTTGCCCAGTGTGAAACAGCGACACCCCGACTGTTAGAGAAAAAACACTAGAAAGGATTATTTCAATTTTATCTTTTTGTATATGAAAGTAACAATAAATACTGATAAAGCATCATTTGATCTTTGTATCGTCTTTGAAATCTGATTTGCCCTCTTTAGCCACAACGTTTCTAATCAAACAGCAGTAAAATTATTTTATAATTAGCCTATATATATATATATATATACATGTATGTACGTGTGTGTGTGTGTATAGCCTATATATATATATATATATATATAATTATTTATAAAATACAATTATTAATTATATATATATATATAGCCTATAAATTAATAAATATATAGGCTATAATACACACATATACAGGTCCTTCTCAAAAAATTAGCATATTGTGGTAAAGTTCATTATTTTCCATAATGTAATGATAAAAATTAAACTTTCATATATTTTAGATTCATTGCACACCAACTGAAATATTTCAGGTCTTTTATTGTTTTAATACGGATGATTTTGGCATACAGCTCATGAAAACCCCAAATTCCTGTCTCAAAAAATTAGCATATCATGAAAATGGTCTCTAAACGAGCTATTAACCTAATCATCTGAATCTACTAATTAACTCTAAACACCTGCAAAAGATTCCTGAGGCTTTTAAAAACTCCCAGCCTGTTTCATTACTCAAAACCGCAATCATGGGTAAGACTGCCGACCTGACTGCTGTCCAGAAGGCCATCATTGACACACTCAAGCAAGAGGGTAAGACACAGAAAGAAATTTCTGAACAAATAGGCTGTTCCCAGAGTGCTGTATCAAGGCACCTCAGTGGGAAGTCTGTGGGAAGGAAAAAGTGTGGCAAAAAACGCTGCACAACGAGAAGAGGTGACCGGACCCTGAGGAAGATATATATATCTGGTCCTTATAATTTACATATAATGAATTTATATATATTTATATATATTCGTTAAATATAAATTATTTGTGTGTACAGTGTATATATATATATATATATGTGTGTGTGTGTATATTCACAGGTCTTCAGATCTGATTGGCTGAAAGGCGATCAGCCCCATGCGAATCACATCCGTGCTGATAGTTATATCACACGGCTGCTCGTGTGATATTGCTCATATAATAATCTTTATTTAAATGTAAAATATTTAAGTTGTACATTTTCTTCACACATGCGTGAGTTCTTTCTGATGTAGTTCTGTGTTTCAGCCGCTAGACGGCGGTGTGATGAAACCGGTCTGATGTTCAGCGCTCATGCAAAAAAAAAAAAAAAAAAAAAAAGGTTCAGCGCTCATGCGCCGCTCTTCACTCACACACACACACACTCACACTCTCACAGACACCGCTTGTGTTCGTGTGTATGTGATGTTATATTTCATTTAACGTTAATGTTATTAACCGTCATATTTAATGATGGTGTCAGTGAGGTTCATCAGCGGCTTCGTGTTCGGCGCTGGTTCCGGTGTCGCGGCTCTCAAACTATATCAGTATGAAGAAGAGAAAACACACACAGGTAAAACTAACGTTACTCTCAAACTATATCAGTATGAAGAAGAGAAAACACACACAGGTAAAACCAACGTTACTCTCAAACTATATCAGTATGAAGAAGAGAAAACACACACAGGTAAAACTAACGTTACTCTCAAACTATATCAGTATGAAGAAGAGAAAACACACACAGGTAAAACTAACGTTACTCTCAAACTATATCAGTATGAAGAAGAGAAAACACACACAGGTAAAACTAACGTTACTCTCAAACTATATCAGTGTGAAGAAGAGAAAACACACACAGGTAAAACTAACGTTACTCTCAAACTATATCAGTGTGAAGAAGAGAAAACACACACAGGTAAAACTAACGTTACTCTCAAACTATATCCGTGTGAAGAAGAGAAAACACACACACAGGTAAAACCAACGTTACTCTGAAACTATATCAGTGTGAAGAAGAGAAAACACACACACAGGTAAAACCAACGTTACTCTGAAACTATATCAGTATGAAGAAGAGAAAACACACACAGGTAAAACCAACGTTACTCTGAAACTATATCAGTGTGAAGAAGAGAAAACACAAGTAAACTACTTTATGAATCACAAATACATTACTGATTAATAAAGAGATGCTGAACAGATCAATAGTTCATGTACAATCTCACACAGAGAGAGACGGAGAGAGTGTGTGTGTGTGTGTGTGTGTGTATATATATATATATATATATGAGTGTAAGAGAGAGTGTGTGTGTGTGTATGTATGAGTGAAAGAGAGAGTGTGTGTGTATGAGTGTAAGAGAGTGTGTGTATAGGGGAGACCGGGGCAAGTTGTCACACGGTTACTCCAATGATATTTTTGAAGTTCGTTTCTGTACAGGAACAAACATTAAACTCTTTTATTTCCACTCATTGTTGCCCAGGGAAAATAAGTTACCTTTATTTATTTTGTATATTATTTTTATTCAATGCCTACATCATTATTATGTCACTAATAACAGCATTAGCTACAGTAAGTTACATAAATTCCAGTGCTTTTTTACTTCATTCCAAAAAGGTTTATAGGTATAATTTATAATCTGTAAGTTATTTGGTTTCCACAGATCCCACTTCTTCTTATGTATATGGTGAATTTCTAATAAAATTAATTATTGCTTAAAGTATTACATTCTGAAAATAATCATATCAAAAACACTCATTTCTGTTGTTTGTCCCATTTAATAAAGATTTCTTAGTTCTTCCAAAATGCTAAATAAAATGCTAAATTGTTTCTTTTTCCCGTCATACAAAATTCTCAGGTAAATAATAATCTCTCCAAAAACATGGATAAATCCTGTGTAGTGTTTTCTTCTTTAATTTGTTAGACTGTTTTGCATGTGCTTTAATCAGGGACGTTTAAATACTGTATTAATATTCATGTTGTGACATATCAATAAAAGTTTTGAAATATGATACTATGTGTAAGTCATGTGTGTAAAATCTGCTGTGATCTGCAGGAAGCTCCGCCCATCGCCTGATCGAGCGCTTCGGTCTTCCGCAAACCGGCGCCGAGACCCGGTTCTACATCAACCACGTGTTATCCTACGATCAGAGCCGGCGGACGCCCAGATGGGTGGCAGAACATCTGTCGGGTCAAAGGTTACTGGGTGAGTCTGGTCCTGTCGGGTCAGAGGTTACTGGGTGGGTCTGGTCCTGTCGGGTCAAAGGTTACTGGGTGGGTCTGGTCCTGTCGGGTCAAAGGTTACTGGGTGAGTCTGGTCCTGTCGGGTCAAAGGTTACTGGGTGGGTCTGGTCCTGTTGGGTCAAAGGTTACTGGGTGAGTCTGGTCCTGTCGGGTCAGAGGTTACTGGGTGGGTCTGGTCCTGTCGGGTCAGAGGTTACTGGGTGGGTCTGGTCCTGTCGGGTCAGAGGTTACTGGGTGGGTCTGGTCCTGTCGGGTCAGAGGTTACTGGGTGGGTCTGGTCCTGTCGGGTCAAAGGTTACTGGGTGAGTCTGGTCCTGTCGGGTCAAAGGTTACTGGGTGAGTCTGGTCCTGTCGGGTCAGAGGTTACTGGGTGGGTCTGGTCCTGTCGGGTCAAAGGTTACTGGGTGAGTCTGGTCCTGTCGGGTCAAAGGTTACTGGGTGGGTCTGGTCCTGTTGGGTCAAAGGTTACTGGGTGAGTCTGGTCCTGTCGGGTCAGAGGTTACTGGGTGGGTCTGGTCCTGTCGGGTCAGAGGTTACTGGGTGGGTCTGGTCCTGTCGGGTCAAAGGTTACTGGGTGAGTCTGGTCCTGTCGGGTCAAAGGTTACTGGGTGAGTCTGGTCCTGTCGGGTCAGAGGTTACTGGGTGAGTCTGGTCCTGTCGGGTCAGAGGTTACTGGGTGAGCCTGGTCCTGTCGGGTCAAAGGTTGCTGGGTGAGTCTGGTCCTGTCGGGTCAAAGGTTACTGGGTGAGTCTGGTTCTGTCGGGTCAGAGGTTACTGGGTGGGTCTGGTCCTGTCGGGTCAAAGGTTACTGGGTGAGTCTGGTCCTGTCGGGTCAGAGGTTACTGGGTGGGCCTGGTCCTGTCGGGTCACCGGTCCTGTCGGGTCAGAGGTCCTCGGTGAGTCTGGTCCTGTCGGGTCAAAGGTTACTGGGTGAGTCTGGTCCTGTCGGGTCAAAGGTTACTGGGTGAGTCTGGTCCTGTCGGGTCAGAGGTTACTGGGTGGGTCTGGTCCTGTCGGGTCACCGGTCCTGTCGGGTCAGAGGTTACTGGGTGAGTCTGGTCCTGTCGGGTCAAAGGTTACTGGGTGAGTCTGGTCCTGTCGGGTCAAAGGTTACTGGGTGAGTCTGGTCCTGTTGGGTCAGAGGTTACTGGGTGGGTCTGGTCCTGTCGGGTCAAAGGTTACTGGGTGGGTCTGGTCCTGTCGGGTCAAAGGTTACTGGGTGGGTCTGGTCCTGTCGGGTCAAAGGTTACTGGGTGGGTCTGGTCCTGTCGGGTCACCGGTCCTGTCGGGTCAGAGGTTACTGGGTGAGTCTGGTCCTGTCGGGTCAAAGGTTACTGGGTGGGTCTGGTCCTGTCGGGTCAGAGGTTACTGGGTGGGTCTGGTCCTGTCGGGTCAAAGGTTACTGGGTGGGTCTGGTCCTGTCGGGTCAGAGGTTACTGGGTGAGTCTGGTCCTGTCGGGTCAGAGGTTACTGGGTGAGTCTGGTCCTGTCGGGTCAGAGGTTACTGGGTGGGTCTGGTCCTGTCGGGTCATTGGTTACTGGGTGAGTCTGGTCCTGTCGGGTCAGAGGTTACTGGGTGAGTCTGGTCCTGTCGGGTCAAAGGTTACTGGGTGAGTCTGGTCCTGTCGGGTCAGAGGTGGTTACTGGGTGGGTCTGGTCCTGTCGGGTCAGAGGTTACTGGGTGAGTCTGGTCCTGTCGGGTCAGAGGTTACTGGGTGAGTCTGGTCCTGTCGGGTCAGAGGTTACTGGGTGAGTCTGGTCCTGTCGGGTCAGAGGTTACTGGGTGAGTCTGGTCCTGTCGGGTCAGAGGTGGTTACTGGGTGGGTCTGGTCCTGTCGGGTCAGAGGTTACTGGGTGAGTCTGGTCCTGTCGGGTCAGAGGTTACTGGGTGAGTCTGGTCCTGTCGGGTCAGAGGTTACTGGGTGAGTCTGGTCCTGTCGGGTCAGAGGTTACTGGGTGGGTCTGGTCCTGTCGGGTCAGAGGTTACTGGGTGAGTCTGGTCCTGTCGGGTCAGAGGTTACTGGGTGGGTCTGGTCCTGTCGGGTCAGAGGTTACTGGGTGGGTCTGGTCCTGTCGGGTCAAAGGTTACTGGGTGAGTCTGGTCCTGTCGGGTCAGAGGTTACTGGGTGAGTCTGGTCGGTTACTGGGTGAGTCTGGTCCTGTCGGGTCTGGTCCTGTCGGGTCAGAGGTTACTGGGTGAGTCTGGTCCTGTCGGGTCAGAGGTTACTGGGTGAGTCTGGTCCTGTCGGGTCAGAGGTTACTGGGTGAGTCTGGTCGGTTACTGGGTGAGTCTGGTCCTGTCGGGTCTGGTCCTGTCGGGTCAGAGGTTACTGGGTGGGTCTGGTCCTGTCGGGTCAGAGGTTACTGGGTGGGTCTGGTCCTGTCGGGTCAGAGGTTACTGGGTGGGTCTGGTCCTGTCGGGGTGGGTCTGGTCCTGTCGGGTCAGAGGTTACTGGGTGAGTCTGGTCCTGTCGGGGTGGGTCTGGTCCTGTCGGGTCAGAGGTTACTGGGTGAGTCTGGTCCTGTCGGGTCAGAGGTTACTGGGTGAGTCTGGTCCTGTCGGGTCAGAGGTTACTGGGTGGGTCTGGTCATGTCGGGTCAGAGGTTACTGCGTCTCGTCTCGTCTGTCAGAACCATCGCTCTGATTCTGATGCTCTTCATCTCTTTATCAGGTCAAGCCGACAGAAAACACTGCAAATTTAAACCGGATCCCGAGATTCCCGAGGCCTTCACGGCCCGGAACGAGGATTACCTGAGGAGCGGCTGGTCTCGCGGACACATGGCTCCGGCCGGAGACAACAAGATCTCTGAGGTCCAGTTCATTCAGAACAATCAAACAGAATATATATATTATATTAGAGAGTTTAAAGATTAGCGTGATTCAACCCTATGGATATGGAGGGACAAAGTACTCAATTAAGTCAATAAATAAATGTTGAGATGTTGTTAAATGCATAAATATATTGTTAATAAAACATAAAAATCATTTAATTATGAAATCACCAAACAAATTAATAAATATATTATATTTTAGCATTTTTACACAGCAAAAAAAAAAAGTATTAATTTGTTTGGTGATTGTTTTATTAACATTTTATTGTGCATTTAATCATATATTTATAATGTAGTTCTGTGTTTTAGCCGCTAGATGGCGGTGTGATAAATTATTTTATAAATCCCAGAATATTTATTTTTAGACATTTTTTATTTTAATATTATTTATTTAAATATAAATGTACAATGAAATGAGGCATGAAATACATGTATTTGTTTATTTCATGTAAAATGAAAAAGGACATGCAATACCACTAAAGAACTCATGAAGTACAAACTGAAACACCTTGAAATAAAATGTAGTTGATAACAAGACAAATGAGTATATCATGAAATTGAATAAATTATTAAATGTTGCAATTAATATTAGCATAATGAAAAGTGGATACAAATAATTGAAATGTATTTATTTACCAAAAATGAAAAGTGACCTGAAATATGACATACATTTCATTGTACTTTTAATTATTTATTGCAAGATTCCATTACTTATTTTCATTATTTAATTTAGACTGTATAAATCGCTCCATAAAACAGATTAATTTCTTTCTTATTGAAATATTATCATTATTCTGTCCACAGCAAGCGATGGCAGAGACTTTCTATCTGTCCAACATCGTCCCACAGAACTACGAGAACAACGCAGGCTTCTGGAACAGGTGTGTGTGTCTGTCAGTGTGTGTGTGTGTGTGTGTGTCTGTCTGTCAGTGTGTGTGTGTGTGTGTGTGTGTGTGTGTGAGAGAGAGAGAGAGAGTGTGTGTGTGTGTGTGTGTGTGTGTCTGTCAGTGTGTGTGTGTGTGTGTGTGTGTGTGTGTGTGTGTGAGTGAGTGTGTGTGTGTGTCGGTCAGTGTGTGTCTCACGGTGTCTGTGTTGGGGAGTGTGTGTGTGTGTGTGTGTGTGTGAGAGAGAGTGTGTGTGTGTGTGTGTGTGAGAGTGTGTGTGTCTGTCTGTGTGTGTGCGTGAATGTGTGTGTCTGTCAGTGTGTGTGTGTGTGTCTGTCAGTGTGTGTGTGTGTGTGTGTGTGTGTGTGTCAGTCAGTGTGTGTCTCACGGTGTCTGTTGGGGTGAGTGTGTGTGTCTGTCTGTGTGTGTGAGTGTGTGTGTGAGAGTGAGTGTGTGTGTGTGTCGGTCAGTGTGTGTCTGTCAGTGTCTGTGTTGGGGTGAGTGTGTGTGTCTGTCAGTGAGTGAGTGTGTGTGTCGGTCAGTGTGCGTCTCATGGTGTCTGTGTTGGGGTGTCAGTGTGTGTGTGTGTGTGTGTGTGTGTCGGTCAGTGTGTGTGTCTGTCAGTGTGTGTGTGTGTGTGTGTCGGTCTGTGTGTGTCTCACGGTGTCTGTGTTGGGGTGTGTGTGAGTGTGTGTGTCTGTCAGTGTGTTTGTGTGTGTGTGTGTGTCGGTCAGTGTGTGTGTCTCATGGTGTCTGTGTTGGGGTGTGTGTGAGTGTGTGTGTGTGTGTGTGTGTGTGTGTCTGTCGGTCAGTGTGTGTGTCTCACGGTGTCTGTGTTGGGGTGTGAGTGTGTGTCTGTCAGTGTGTGTGTGTGTGTGTGTGTGTGTGTGTCGGTCAGTGTGTGTGTCTCACGGTGTCTGTGTTGGGGTGTGAGTGTGTGTGAGTGTGAGTGAGAGAGTGTGTGTGTGTGTGTCTGTCAGTGTGTGTGCGTGAGTGTGTGTGTCTGTCAGTGTGTGTGTGTGTGTGTGTGTGTGTGTGTGAGAGTGAGTGTGTGTGTCGGTCAGTGTGTGTGTCTCACGGTGTCTGTGTTGGGGTGTGAGTGTGTGTGAGTGTGAGTGAGAGAGTGTGTGTGTGTGTGTCTGTCAGTGTGTGTGTGTGTGTGTGTGTGTGTGTGTCGGTCAGTGTGTGTGTCTCACGGTGTCTGTGTTGGGGTGTGAGTGTGTGTGAGTGTGAGTGAGAGAGTGTGTGAGTGTGTGTCTGTCAGTGTGTGTGTGTGTGTGTGTGTGTGTCGGTCAGTGTGTGTGTCTCACGGTGTCTGTGTTGGGGTGTGAGTGTGTGTGAGTGTGAGTGAGAGAGTGTGTGTGTGTGTGTGTGTCTGTCAGTGTGTGTGCGTGATTGTGTGTGTCTGTCAGTGTGTGTGTGTGTGTGTGTGTGAGAGTGAGTGTGTGTGTCGGTCAGTGTGTGTGTCTCACGGTGTCTGTGTTGGGGTGTGAGTGTGTGTGAGTGTGAGTGAGAGAGAGTGTGTGTGTGTGTCTGTCAGTGTGTGTGCGTGAGTGTGTGTGTCTGTCAGTGTGTGTGTGTGTGTGTGAGAGTGAGTGTGTGTGTCGGTCAGTGTGTGTGTCTCACGGTGTCTGTGTTGGGGTGTGAGTGTGTGTGTGTCTGTCAGTGTGTGTGTGTGTGTGTGTGTGTGTCGGTCAGTGTGTGTGTCTCACGGTGTCTGTGTTGGGGTGTGAGTGTGTGTGTGTCTGTCAGTGTGTGTGTGTGTCGGTCAGTGTGTGTGTCTCACGGTGTCTGTGTTGGGGTGTGTGTGTGTGTGTGTGTAGCAGCACTCCTCATCTGCTGGTGTTGTCCTGTCAGGTTGGAGATGTACTGTCGAGATCTGACTCAGAGGTTCAGTGACGTGTGGCTGGTGTCTGGACCGCTGATGCTGCCGCAGGTGCGCGAGGACGGACACAAGAGCGTCTCCTATCAGGTGAGCGGCAAGAACAACACAACAGAAAACACATGGCAGAAAACGTTACACACACATTGATTTGCCACATATCAAAATACCTTCAAAATCATACATTTTTATCAAATTTTGTCTGGTTTCATAGCATTTTTGTTTTTTTTATAAAGCATATGAAGGATATTAGTGCAAAAACGAGGCAAATAACACACGCATCATTCAGTCCCTCCAGAAAAACGTGATTATGTGATCGCATGATTCAGTGCATAATCAGCCAGTCTGCATATTTATGCGGGGGCATTTTTTCAAATACGCCGCACTTTCGCCGCATAAATTGCCGATTTCCGTGCAAAATATGCGCGGGGCTCGCATGATTTCATAATCCTCGCATTTTCATTGCAAAAAAGTCACATATATCTCAGCAGAAAGTTGAAAAATGTTGCGTTCGCTTCACGCAAGAGCCGTTTCCCCCTGTTGCCATGGGAACGTTATGAAGTGACGTAATCACGCGACGTGACATCATCGAAAAGCTGTAAAACAGGAGCACACTTTATTTTTATATATTTTATTTATTAATTTCTACAGAAGTTGTAGCATATTCCTCTAGTAAAGCTACAGAACTCGTTTGACTCATCAATTGTAAGTTTGATGTGTTTATTAAGGTCTGAAATAAAACAAGATGAACTGAAATATTCCAGCTCTTTCTGTGATGTAGTTATGCTTGCTTATCATAGGAAGGAATAAGAAATGACTCTTTACAGTAAGGTAGGAGCCTAGAGAGAACAGGTGTTGGAGAATCACTTTATTCTCTCTCTTTCATCAAACCGCAGTTTTTGTAAGTTCCTGCAATTTCATAATAAAATTGCATAAATATCCCGCATATTCCATCGCATTTTTAAAGAAAACGGGCCGCATAATCAAGGATTTTTGCCCGACACAATCGCAAAAAAAACTCTGCGTTTGTCTGGAAGGACTGATCATTATATTAGAGAATCTCATTAAGATAATGCACACATCATGGAAAAATTATAATTCTTATTATTATAGCATATACCGAAAATATCTTCAAAATCCTACATTTTTATAGAATTGTCAGATTTTTGTATTCATTTATACTCCTAAAGGAAATTCAGAATTCTGTTTTTTAGCCATAAACACTTTAGTTTCAGAAAGATGTTTGTTTTCCTCTCTTGATTATTCTGAAAAGTATTATAAAAACTGAAACTGTAATGGTAACGTTTGTCCAGCAGGTGGCGCTCACGCACCTCACACACACACACACACACATCAGCTGACTCCGTCTTAAACTATACGAAGCCTCTCTTTTCAACCTCAAACAGAGCTTTAATCGATGATTTCTGCGTGTATCGTCCCTCATCGATGACGCTTTTATGTAATAATATTAACGACTGCATGAAAAGGATGTTTTGCGTAACAGAAATGACTCCAGCTGGCTTCACAGGGACAGATTTGGTTTTGCGTGTGTGTAAATGGACACAGACAGGTTCCCCGAGGCTCTGAACTCTTGCAAATGAGCCGAGACAGAAGCCACGTCATCTCCATCTAAACACACACTGCACTGAGTCTCCGGGGACGTGTGTGTGTGTGTGTGTGTGTGTGTGTGTGCCGATCCGCTCCCGTTTCAGGGAATTATGTGCTTATTCAGCGAGCCGTCTGATGGGAATTTGGGTAACCGTGAATGTGCGGGCGGTTCTTTGAGAGGAACTCAGTCTAACCATGACAGCTCCAGTTTTGCTTTGTCATTCTGATCTGTGTAGTTTCATCAGATATGATAATAATAATAATAATAATCGGTCTCATTAACCATCAACTGATGCTTGCTTTCATAGTCCCGCCTCTCCATCAGCTGTCAGAGTAACAAAATACACATTCAAAAAATACATGTTAAAAAGATCATTCTGTCATTATTTACTATGGAGCACAGAAAGCAGATGCTTGGCAGGATGTTCATGCTGCTCTTTTCTTTATAATGAAAGTGAATGAGGACAAAAAATGCCTCTATTAAATATGCTTTTTCACGTTCATCTTTCTTCACTGTGTAATGTTGCTGTTTGAGCATGAAAAGCTCCAGTTCTCCTCTATATCAGTGTCAGTGTTTCTGAACTCCTGAAACGCCTCCATTGTAGTCTTGAGTTTCTCCCGGGAACGAACACGTCACAATATTCCTCATTATAATAATTCATACGCAGAATAAAGGGGCGGGGCCTGGTTGAGTTAGTTAGTAGTGTGTTAAACTGGTGGTTATGGAAAGGGGCGGGGCATTTCCCAAACACACTCGAAGCGCTCGACCAATCACAACACACTGCTCCAGCCGACCAATCAGAGCACAGTGTGCTTTTCAGAAGGAGGGGCTTCATAGAGACAGGAAGTAAACAGAGCGTTACTGACAGACTGGGAAGAGAGGAGCCGCAACAATGGAGAATATGAGGAGAATAATCAACATTCAAGCAGGAAAACCTGTTCTAGTAGAGCCTGAAACTACATTAAGATTTTGAATAGGGAATAATATGGATCTTTAAGTCATATATAGTGCATAAGTCGTATGGATTACTGTTATGACACATCTATGTTGTCTTTTTTGTTCTTATTAAAGCCTGGCAGTGTTCAAGCCCATTCAGTTTTAATGTATGGAAAAGACCATCTGGGAAACATTTTACATAATCATGTTGTATAAATTTAAATCAAAGTTCAGTATGTTGACAGAACTTGGACGCATTAACTAACTCTTTGATTAAATTTTTTTTTTTTTTTTTTATCCCAGAATATTTATTTTTATAAACACCTTTTTTTGAAAGATATTAAGGCTTTTATTCAGCAAGGATACATTACAGTAAAGACATTTATAAAAGATTCTATTTAAAAATAAATGCTGTTCTTTTCTATTCATCAAAGAATCCTGAAAATTAAATGTATCAGTTTCCACAAAAATATGAACATTTCAACACTGATAATAATCATAACTGTTTCTTGAGCATCAGATCCTCATATTAGAGTGTTTTCTGAAGGATCATGTGACACTGAAGACTGGAGTAATGATGCTGAAAATACAGCTTTGATCACAGGAATAAATTACACTTTACTGTATATTCACATAGAAAACAGATATTGTAAATTGCAATAATATTTCACATTTTTACTGCATTTTTGATCAAATAAATGCAGCCTTGGTGAGCAGAAGAGACTCTTAAAACACTCACGTCCCCAAACTTGTGAACACTAGAGTATATATTTACCTTTTATTTATTATTATTATTATAGATATCTGTCCATCTTTATTCTGCCGGAGTGTAAATTGCACCAAGCACTCACATTGATAATCCAGAATGGGAAGGTAGTTAAAAAAAATCAAATAAAAACCTCATATATATATATATATATATATATATATATATATATATATTTTTTTTTTTTATAAATATATGATATAAAAAAAATAAAAAAACATTCATAATCCAGGATGGCAAAGTAGATGAAATATATATAAAATGTATTTTCTTTGGATATTGTCTTATCTTCCTTGTTGTTTTTTTTCAATACAAATATGTTATAAGTTAAATATGGTCAGCCTTGGTTGTTGTTAAATGTGCTTTACAAATATTGTGTAATAATCCCCGATTCCTGTGACAGCTGATCGGGAAAGACGACGTTGCGGTTCCCACACACCTCTTCAAGATCGTCCTCGCGCAGAAGGACTCGTCTCCGGACTCTCTGGCTCTCGGGGCGTTCGTGGTCCCGAACTCTCCGATCGGCTTCGAGCGCCCCCTCACAGACTTCCAGGTGAGCCTGACGGACTTACAGCGCATGTCCGGCCTGAGCTTCTTCCCCGCGCTGGAGCGGCTCCAGGAGCCGAGGAACCTGTGTGAGGTGGACTCGTGTCGGCTGATGGACTTCACGCAGTTCTCGCTCTACATCAGCGGGCGGAAGGTCACGAGCGCCAGGACTCTCTCTCGCCTGGAGAAGATCATGGCGGAGCTCACACACGCAGGCATCACACCCGACGAGTATCTCCAGACCCTGTACCTGGAGAAGAGACGAGAGCTGGTGGAGAAGGAGCAGCGCGAGAACAAGCCTGAGCTCTGAGCCGTCCGGGTTTTGTTGTGTTTTACTTGTTAATGTCGTTTAAAAGTTACATTGCAATCTTACTTGAAATCCGTGTGCAACGTTTACACCAATAAAGTGTTTTATTTCTCATTTGCTGTTGTTGTTTTGCTTTCATATTTATCATCCAGGGCTCTGTCATAGTGATTTTAAGACCTAGAACAGTCTTGGAAATTAATTAAATCTTTCATTAGTCAATATTAGTGTTATTTTTGTTGATAAAAAAAAAAAAAAATTGGCATTGACCAATAACCACTGCCTAAAAGTGGCTGAATTTTGAGCCAATGTTAATATTTTTCGGGGATTTTATGGATCTTGTTTGCTTCTCGTTGTTTCATAACTGAGGAACTTTGCAAAATTGACACTATTATTGAACGAAGTTGAGCTTAATAATGACCAGTGTTGTTTTAGTATTATTGAGATATTGTTTATATATATATATATATAATTTATTCATTTATTTATTTTCATTTCAATTTTTCTTAAAGTTTGTCATTATCATTTTATTTTTTTCTCTATTATATCTGTATATTTTATTTTATTTTTATTTATTGTTGAATTTTAAATAAATACAAATATTAAATAATAAACATATTATTGTTATATTTATATTGATTCATTTTTATTTTAGTTATATTTTAGTACTAAATGAAACGCTGATTTTTTAAAAATATTTAATTTTAAATCATTATCTTAATTATATAGTAAATAATTTAATATTTTTAGTTTGTTTTAGTTAACCCTGATTGTCTTCTGCAAATGAATTGAATTTGTTTAATAATTAATGAATTTTACAATATTAACACTGTTATTATCCTGTTTATAAGCAATCAGCATTATATAAAGCGCAGTAGAAATCACTCTAAACGGTATCTGTATTGCACTCGCCCACGATCAGTATAAATGTGTCCAGTTGTTCCCTGTCTTTATAAGTGCCTTGCGTGACGATACGCTCATTATCGCGTCACAAACGGCTGTAAACGTCACCGGTTTCTTTATGAACATGACTGAGAGTGTTGGCTTTGCGTGAGGGATGTGATGTGATGTTGAGATGGATGTGTTCAGCGCTCAGGGTCTCTGGTCTGATGAAGGACTCCTCATCAATAACTCCTCAGATGCACTGCACCTCCTGACAGAAGCCGCATGTAATTGCGTTTGACGTCGAGATTGCGGCGCAGTAAAACACAGATGTGTGTGAGTCCGCTGCACTTGTCAGTGTTAGTCTGGGGAAACCTGCCGTTTGACTGATGGAGCATCAGAAGAAATTAACATACTAAGTACAGAGGGATTGGAAGTAAGCACTTATATATATGCATAATTTAGTGTGTTGTGTTGATTAATATCAAACATCAGATGCATAAACGTGATTTTTTTTATCTTGCAGAAGTGGAGATTGTTTGCTGCATTGTGGCTGACTCCTGTATTCATGTGACCTCTATGTGAAATGCTCATTAAAGGTCAAAGGTCAAGTGAGGCGGGTAAGTGTATCTGACCTTTGACCCCCAGAGCAGCGTCAGAAATCAAATGGGATGTTTTTATCATTGATAATGATCATAAAATGCAAATAAAACAGGAACGTTTATTTTTTTATATATTTAAGAACATTGCGTACTTTATGGGGAACATTTAATAGCTTCATTAAATCATTTGAGGCAAATGTTCAGTCTGAGCCAGTGTGACTTACTATGGCTATCAGTCAGCATCACAGACAAGAATAGCTGTGCTTACATTTAAAATAAGCACTGCTTATTAACAACTTGCATGAGTTTACAGTCAGATTAGGTCTTTAGTCGTTTAGCATCTTTACCTCGTCAGAACTGATTTTATTTTTTTCTATTATTTTTAAAGTAAACATCTATTTATATTAGTTAGCTAAGTAGGTTAGACCTATCTAAGTAGGTTGCTAAGATGTGTTCTAGGTGGTAGCTAAGGTGTACTGGGTGGTTGCTAGGAGGTTGCTAAGATGATGTTCTGTGTGGTTGAAAGGATATTGCTAAGGGGTTCTGTGTGGTTGCTAGGAGGTTTCTAAGGTGTTGTAGGTGGTTGCTATGAGGGTTTTTTTTACGATGTAGGTGGTTGCTAAGGTGTTCTAAGTTGATTATAGATTGCTAAGATGATGTCCTGGGTGGTTGCTAAGGGGTTCTGGTTGGTTGCTAGGAGGTTTCTAAGATGTGGCAAAGATGTTCTAAGTGGTTGAATGGAGGTTGCTATGATGTTCTGGGTGGTTGGTAGGAAGTTGCTAAGGTGTTTTGAGTGGTTAATAGGAGGTTGCTAAGATTTTTTGAGTAGATGATAGGAGGTTGCTAAGATGCTGTTCTGGGTGGTTGCTAGGAAGTTGCTAAGGTGTTTTGAGTAGATTATAGGAGGTTGCTAAGATGATTTTCTGGGTGGTTGCTAGGAGGTTGCTAAGGTGTTCTGAGCAGTTGATAGGAAGTTTCTAAGATGATTTTCTGGGTGGTTGCTAGGAGGTTGCCAAGGTGTTCTGAGCAGTTGATAGGAGGTTTCTAAGATGTTGTAGGAGGTTGCTAAGGTGTTCTGGGTCATTGCTAGGAGGTTGCTAAGGTGTTCTGGGTCATTGCTAGGAGGTTGCTAAGGTGTTCTGGGTCATTGCTAGGAGGTTGCTAAGGTGTTCTGGTTGGTTGATTGCAGTTTTCTTCCTGTCTTGCACGTCAAGACTCCTTCAATTTGCATCAGTGAGATTTTTTTAATCGGTCTCACTTAAATACTTCTGATCTTACAGACCTTCATCAGAGAGAAATGATGAGGATGATGTGTGTTATGCTCTTCATTCACACAAAACCTTTAGACCTTTCAGCTCGGCCAGCGTATAAAAGACTTTAAAGCGTCCTGTTTAACGGTGATATCCACATGAGAATACGCTTCTTTATATGAATAAGTGGGTCACGTTGAAGGCCACGGTTATGTAAATGCTCAGATAACGGATTTGTTTTTCAGTCCAGATAAATCATGTGTGTGTGGTGAAGAATCGCTGCTGTCTGTGTTCAGATGTGTGTGTTGTTAACCCAGTTACACTGAGAGAAATACAGCTCCCATGATTCCGCTGGGCTATTTTCACGAGTCTCGGCCGGTGTGTTTGCGTCAGCGTTCTGTGAGCGAGACAGTGATCAAGCGCACGACTCTTTCTGCAACACACTCACATTCAAAGTTTGTTTGCCAGCAGGGCAATTTTAGTAATTCCTCTCCCCAACAGAAACCCTTTCTAAAGACTTTTTGCTTTTCTGGAAGTCACCTTCCTCCGCTGTTGTGCGGGAACGGCACATTTTTCTCTTGCTTTGCAAATCGGAACTTCGTGTTCCAGAAATTAACATTGATTTTTTTTTTCTCTTAAAAACACTGGGAAGTATTTCAGTCGTGGTGATGATGTTCGGTTAGTAGAAGAAGTCCTGCAGGTCGTGTTTCTCATTTCTTCACAGGAAAGTTGTATTATATAACCTCCGTCCTAAGTACATGTTTTTTGAGATGGGTCCAAGAGATTTTTTTGTCTCTTCTGCTCATAAAGGCTGCATTTATTTGATACAGTAAAAACAGTAAAAATATGAAATATTATTACACTTTAAAACAGCTAGGCTGCTGTGAATATACAGTAAAGTGTAATTTATTCCTGTGATAAAAGCTGAATTTTCAGCATCATTACTCCAGTCTTCAGTGTCACATGATCCTTCAGAAATCACTCTAATATGATGATTTGATGCTCAAGAAACATTTATGATTATTGTTTGAAGGGCGTTGTTTGGCACGAGTCTTCCTTCCGCTGAAAAAAATAGTCCCCGACCGTAAACTGCAACATAAGTTAAATAATTTCGCCAATAGATGGCGGCAAAGGCTGTCTTTATGAGTTAGTCAGTCAGTAGAGAAGACTTTTACATTGAAAGGACTCAAACTTTGTGATCACGGAGAACGAAGATCGACTGACAGATGACGCACGGGAAAATCCCTTAATGTTAAAAGGACCAGATATCGCAGCGGACATTCAAACGGATTTTTTTTATTATGAATATAGGACTGACCTGAAGGAAAATGCTACTGTAAATGCAGGTACACTCGCTTACTCGATGTCAATGAGATCAAACATGTGTTTAGTTGCTAAGAGTGGTTGCTAGGGGTGTTGTACAGTGATACATAGAACCGTTGGGTAAAGCGGCCGTGTTTTATCGTGAATAAAACACAGCTATTGACCAATCAGAATCAAGGATTGAAACTAACCGTTTTATAAATTATAATAATAATTAACCCCTTAAAGGGATAGTTCGGCCAAAAATGATATTTAACACATGCATTACTCACCCTCAAGCCGTTCGAGATGCATATGTCAATCTTGTTTCAGACGAACACATTTTCAGTTATTTTAGAAAATGTCTTAGACCCTTCAGTGGATATAATGTGTCCTGACGGTTCCTACACTATGTCCTTCCTCGTACGCCGACTTCCATCACCCGTGAACGCGCGTCGATTGTTGCCGGAAGTCAGATATTTTTATTTATAAAGTTTTTAATATGTATATTTTTACGACAAAACCGCACGGATTACCCTCAGAAGGCCTTCGTTTATCCCCCTGGAGCCGGATGGATTACTTTTGTGAAGGATGTATGCACATTTTGGGACTTGAAGGAGGTGGACCCCATTGCTTCACATTATATCCACTGAAGGGTCTAAGACATTTTCTAAAATAACTGAAAATGTGTTCGTCTGAAACAAGATTGACATATGCATCTCGAACGGCTTGAGGGTGAGTAATGCATGGGTTAAATATCATTTTTGGCCGAACTATCCCTTTAAGTGTCACCGGCCCACCGGTGGGCCCAAATCCATTACATTTTTAAAACAGTAATATCCTATACTAATCCTAAACTAATCTTGACAAACTATATATCATTTGAAAGCTTACAATCTCTAGTTTCCATATTTGATTTTCAAAATAAATTACAGAGGAGCCGTAATTTATCAATTTGCAACAAGAATATTTTCATACTCCTAAAGCGTGTTTAGACCTTTATTTTGAAATAGTGATGAACATGAAAAATCATGAAAGAAGGGTAGAAACCTCAGTTTGTTTTCATGCCAAGAGTTCAAAAGATAGCATCCATTCAATTATTTTAGAAAAAAAGGTCTGAATTTGTTTTTAACTACATGTATTTATAGGGTTTGGTTTAGGGTTAGTTGCAGGTAATTATGTAAGGAATAATTGACACAGGCCGTTGAATTAATAGAAAAAATAATGCACACCCTAGGTAGTAATGCGGTAGTTTTCCTATAATTAAACGGCCCAGAGCCAATTCTCCCGCTTATAGCCTACTAAAGTTACCACACCTCAAAACATTGTTTAGATGATGTATTTCAAGATGTTTGTCAGGTTTTTGTCCTTAAATACGCTCTTGTGTGTGGGACTAATTTCTTACGCATCTCACCCCGAGCCTCCATTGCTAATACCTAAATGTAATTTTAGAACGAGTAACGGATGCTTGAGCCACTGATAGCAGACCAATGCCGTTATTAGAGAGAGAGAGAGAGAGAGAGAGAGAGAGAGAGAGAGAGAGAGTTGGTTCTGTATGGACCTTTGAAATAACTCAAATCATTTGGTGAAGTGATATTGAACTGTAATGCGGACAAAACCAGCCTGGAACTACTTTAGCCGTGCGTTTCCCTGAAAATAATTGCACACCTTAGAACGTTCGTCAACCAATCAAAATCAAGCATTCTACAGCCTTGTAGTAAAAGCATCATTTAAAGTTATTACCACAGTAACTTATGTAACATGTAACCAGCACACTGTAAAGTGTCTCCCAAGCCTCCATAATGTTGCTATAAACCGTTGTTTTCTGTTGGTATGAGCTTCCAGATCGTCGTTTCTGTCCTTATTTGAGCACATCATGTAAAGCCGGTACAGTCTCCAGTCTCGTGTATTTGTGCTGTTGATCTGATCTCTCTGTTCAGCGGCTCTCTGAGGACAGAGACTTGATCCTGATGTGTTTCACTGACCTACTGACCTTCATATAGTGACTCCAGCGTCCAGTCTCATTCATCAGCGCAGAGCTGAAGCTTATTCACAGCCTTACACACACTGTCCTTTAGTGTACCAGAACAAGCCCAGCACTAAACAGAACATGTGCTCAGGTGTTGTGGATGTTTGCCAGGCTGCTGTTATTTGGTCTCTGGATGTTTTCAGAGCGATGTTATTTGGTCATAGAGATATATAGGCTACATAGATGCCTCATTAGTGTGTGTTTCTGTGTGCTGCTGCTGCTTCTGTATGTCATATCGGAACGGGGCAAATCCGGTCCAAGACACTCGAGAGCACGTTGACTGTGTCTGTGCAACCTAGTTATTCACATGTATGAATTACAGTCATGCTCAAAAGTTTACACACCCCTTGCAGAATCTGCAAAATGTTCATTATTTTTACAAAATATGAGGGATCATACAAATCTTATTTTTTTATTTAGTACTGTCCTGAATAAGGTATTTTACAAAGATGTTTACATATAGTCCACAGGACAAAAAATAGCTGAATTTATAAAAAATACCCGTGCAAAAATGTCTGAACCTTTGATTCTTAATACTGTGTGTTGTTTACCTGGATGATCCACGAGTGTTTTTTTGTTCTGATGGCTGTTCTTGCACCCCGCGGCTCTTAATGCATGGTGTTTCCTTCCGGAGCATCAGTGAATGTTTGAACCTTCTTTAATAGTTGTGTTTGAGTCCCTCAATTGTCCTCAGTGTGAAAAGATGGATCTGAAAATCATACAGTCCCTGCTGGAAAGGGTTCAAATATGCAAAAAATGCTGGAAAACCAAAGAATCTTTGGGACCTGGAGGATTTTTCTTAAGAACATTGGCCAGTTTAACGACAAGAACAACCAAAAAAAAAAAAAACACTTGTGGATCATCCAGGGAATGACACACAATATTAAGAATCAAGGGTTCATAAACTTTTGAACGGGCTCATTTTTATCAATTCAGCTGTTTTTTTGTAAACATCTTTTATGTCAATTATCTCATTCAGGACGGTACTAAATAAAAAATAGCATGCATTTTGCATGTCTCGTCTTATTATGGCTAAAATAATGAACATTTTGTGTGTTAACTTTTGAGCACAACTATATGTCTGCAAAAGACATTAACAGATGATTTTCACAGCATTTAGTTGATCATTTCTGTGATAATTCTGCATAAAAACACCAATCTGAATCGGCATTTAAAGAAAAATGGAGAAAATGGACCCGTTTTCTGGCTCTAGAATCTGCATAACTGTTCTTCCCAATACAACTGTATACTGTGTGTTAAGTTTGTGTGATTCTACTGATTGGGTTTCTGGTAAATTTATGCAAAAGATGGTAGAAGTATTGTAAATGTAAGGTTTATTGATCAGTGATTCCGATGAGTACAACTAGACTTATTTTTGTTTCAATTGTAATACCTCCTCCTTGGCCTCCTCTGATTTTGTTCAATGTATGTTATTTATTTTATTTTATTTTTTCCATTTTTGTTTTATTGTTGTTGACATAAAATTCTAATAAAAATTGAAAGTATAAAAAAAAAAACCAATCTGTGTACTTATACCATCTATGAATGAGGTTTTGTTTCTGACACTTGATGGTTATCAATGTTTCCCTGTTTACGGGAAGCAAAAAAACCCACCAATCTGCACATTCTCGCCTCTGAAAGGTTGTTACATTTCATCTGGAATTTAAAGCTTGTGGTTTTTACAGCCATGTTGTGATATTTGTGATGAACATGCATTGATTTGTAAGTGTGAGTGAGGAACTGCCTCATGTTAACCGATCTAAGATGGCGGATGCATTGAATGTGGATCATGTATACATATATCTGTGTTATTAGGATGCTTTCTGGTGTTTCTACAGTGTGTGCTAGTTTGTGTGTTCTGGGTTTTTGCTTTTTGGTTGCTAAAGTGGCATTTTAATGTGATTTCTTGTCTCGTTGATGATCACATCACTTACACTAAATATAACAATAATAATAATGTTTGAAACACAGTGACATTGATCACATGTGGTCATGTAAAGGTCATCTGCTGTGTGTCGAGTTGTTCTGCGTCTTTATTACGTATGTAAAATAGGGCAAAAAAGCTCTTGTTTAGGAACTGCCATCCTTTACCTCTGTTTTTCTTTTTTTTGCTGTGCTGGACAGTTTCGCCCAATTAAATTGATGTATGGCGCGCGCACACACACCTGCTAACACTCTCGCTGTGTGTTCTGGTGTTCGCAGCTAATGTGGAGTAGCACATCTCTGCTCTTTCTTTCCTCTGAAACGCATGAGTCACTAGAATGACGACTTGTTCTGTGAACGCACGGTTGCTAATGCGTCTTCTCCCAAATACATCTTTCTGAAAAATTGTCTTTGTGGGGTGTAATGCGTCTGGGGTGTAACATTAAAAACGCTGAGCAGGCGCTGGAGACTCAGAAATGACTGGAATGGCCCTTTGATTTCCTCCTGCGATGAATACATATAACAGCAAGAAATCGATTTTATTTTAATTTATTTTTTATTATATTTAATTATGTTTCATATATACACTCACCTAAAGGATTATTAGGAACACCTCCCTAATACTGCGTTTGACCCCCTTTCGCCTTCAGAACTGCCTTAATTCTACGTGGCATTGATTCAACAAGGTGCTGAAAGCATTGTTTAGAAATGTTGGCCCATATTGATAGGATAGCATCTTGCAGTTGATGGAGATTTGTGGGATGCACATCCAGGGCACGAAGCTCCTGTTCCACCACATCCCAAAGATGCTCTATTGGGTTGAGATCTGGTGACTGTGGGGGCCATTTTAGTACAGTGAACTCATTGTCATGTTCAAGAAACCAATTTGAAATGATTCGAGCTTTGTGACATGGGGCATTATCCTGCTGGAAGTAGCCATCAGAGGATGGGTACATGGTGGCCATAAAGGGATGGACATGGTCAGAAACAATGCTCAGGTAGGCCGTGGCATTTAAACGATGCCCAATTGGCACTAAGGGGCCTAAAGTGTGCCAAGAAAACATCCCCCACACCATTACACCACCACCACCAGCCTGCACAGTGGTAACAAGGCATGATGGATCCATGTTCTCATTCTGTTTACGCCAAATTCTGACTCTACCATCTGAATGTCTCAACAGAAATCGAGACTCATCAGACCAGGCAACATTTTTCCAGTCTTCAACTGTCCAATTTTGGTGAGCTCTTGCAAATTGTAGCCTCTTTTTCCTATTTGTAGTGGAGATGAGTGGTACCCGGTGGGGTCTTCTGCTGTTGTAGCCCATCCGCCTCAAGGTTGTGCGTGTTGTGGCTTCACAAATGCTTTGCTGCATACCTCGGTTGTAACGAGTGGTTGTTTCAGTCAAAGTTGCTCTTCTATCAGCTTGAATCAGTCGGCCCATTCTCCTCTGACCTCTAGCATCAACAAGGCATTTTTGCCCACAGGACTGCCGCATACTGGATGTTTTTCCCTTTTCACACCATTCTTTGTAAACCCTAGAAATGGTTGTGTGTGAAAATCCCAGTAACTGAGCAGATTGTGAAATACTCAGACCGGCCCGTCTGGCACCAACAACCATGCCACGCTCAAAATTGCTTAAAGGTGCCCTAGAATGTTTTATTTTTTATTTTTTATAATGTTTCCTGGGTTACCCTTATAATGTTAGTATGTTTTTTAGATAAAAAATAATCATAATTTAGAAATAAATGGCATTTTTCCTAGCCTGCTTTTAGCCTGTGATTTGAACACTCTGTTTGAAGGGGCGTGTCTGCTGTGGGATTCAGTGTAACCGCGGCCACTGCTGTGATTGGCTGACATGCTTGCATATGAAATAGCTACGCATTACATGTGAAACTCTCTCCCGAATACTTTTACTACGGCTATTATACGTTTTTACTATAACAGCTATCGAGATTAACGAATCGTGAGATGTTTTTAAAGTATTTAGATCTATTCCCATCACATAAAATGTTGCCGTGATGAGCATTGAGCAGATGACAGTGTGTTGATCGCGAGAATGAAGATCTTATCATTGCAAAGCAGTTTCTGCACTCTCTCTGCTTTCACCAATGCAAACACAATGATGTAAATACAGTAAGAGCTTCGTTGTGCAGTAACGTGCGTCATTGATTTCATAACGAGTTTGGCAAGTGTCCAGATAAACTCGCGCTGTGTGGAAAGATTGTTCTTTGATCGCTTTCTGTATATAATTTGTTCACAATTTAAATACGATTATTTTCATCCTACTAAAAGAAACGATGTGAAGCTGATATTTTAGTCACTGGCTTGACTTACTGATGCATAAACAGTATTGAACGATTTTGAGAGAAAGATTACCTGTCTGAACTTGAACAATTACACATCAGAAAGTGTTGCTTGGTAGCTCGATCCGAGGCCAGCTCTGTATTGGCCCAAGTTGAGGAAACAGTCGGTGAAATGTTTGGAAATTTCCACAGAAAATAAAATTAACCCATTGTTTCTTCAGAGGCTCAGATGAAGGAACTAAAAAATACATTTGTGTTCATGTGTACATCCACACTGAGCAACTGCCATGCTTCGGCTGCGCAGTTCCGCTTGACATTGAGGCCTGGCATTATGCAAATATTTGGAGGCGTACATATTAATGATCCCGACTATTGCGTCACAGTCGGTATTGTGTGGAGAACCGACCGTTTTTCAGGGGTGTTTTTCATAAACGTGAATTAAATGAGAACGCGAAAACAGTCCAGTTTGAGATTCACTCTATGTTATGTCCATGCACTGAACTCTTGTTATTTGACTATACCAAGGTAAATTCAATTTTGAATTATAGGTCACCTTTAAATCGCCTTTCTTTCCCATTCTGACATTCAGTTTGGAGTTCAGGAAGATTGTCTTGACCAGGACCACACCCCTAAATGCATTGAAGCAACTGCCATGTGATTGGTTGATTAGATAATTGCATTAATGAGAAATTGAACAGGTGTTCCTAATAATCCTTTAGGTGAGTGTATATATAGTGTGTATATATGTGTGTGTGTGTATATATAAATTAAAAAATAATAATGAAATACATCAAATAAAATTGTAATACATTTTTATGAATATAATTATGAAATATATATACACCCTAGCAGAAGATATATATTGGTCAGCCACACAAAAGATTTCTATTTTAAATACATTCTGTTCTCTCTTTTTTTTTATTTGACTTTTTTTTCATCAATGAATCCTGAAAAAAGTATCAGAAGAAGCAGCACAGCTGTTTCCAACATTGATAATAACTATCAGATCATCATATTAGAGTGATTTCTGAAGGATCATGTGACACTGAAGACTGGAGTAATGATGCTGAGTTTTTTCTGTAGTTTTGATCAAATAAATGCATGCTTTATGAGCATAAGAGACTTCTGTCAAAAACATTTAAAATAGTGAATGTGTCCAAACTTTTGACCGGTACTGTATGTATCCTTTATAATATATATATATTATTTTTACAATACACAGTTCAGCATGCATGATAAATAGACTAACGTGTATTTATGACTGTGTGAGATTTGGCTCTAATATGATTGTGCGTGTGTGTGTGTGTGTGTGTGTGCGTGCGTGTGCACATGTGTGTGTGTGTGCGCATGTGTGTGCACATGTGTGTGTGTGGGCGTGTGTGTGTGCACGTGCGTGCGTGTGCACGTGCGTGTGTGTGTGTGTGTGTGTGTGTGGGCGTGTGTGTGTGCACGTGCGTGCGTGTGCACGTGTGTGTGTGTGTGTGTGCGTGCGTGCGTGCGTGTGTTCTCCGTCTTCATCCAGAGGGAAACAGGAGGGTGTGTATCGTCGGGTCACTTCTGCCCTCCGGGAGATCGAGCTCATCCTCTCTGGTATCCAGAGACCTCATCAGATCCCGCTGCCATGGCAACCGTACACACCAGATCCCGCTGCCATGGCAACCGTACACACACACACACACACACATCACAGCGACAGGGAAGATGCAGAGAGACCAAATCATTGTCTCGTCCTTATTCACATTACACTGTGACTTAAACACTCACAAAAACACATTTAACACGACTTACTTCCAAACCCGCCTTGTTTTGTTCTCGAACAAGTCCTGGAAAACCCTTGAAAACAGACATTTTTTTGAAGAAGTACTCAAAGTGCTTGAATTATTGAAAGAGAATATATGGGAAATTTATTTTTAATTTAATTTATTATAGATATAGAGGCATTTCGCATGGCTATGAGTGTGATATTGCTCATAAATATCCAAGTATATGATTCAGCTTTTATTCTTCAGGTCAATCATATATTCATGGGAGAAAAAATCAGTTTTAATAAGGAAAGCGATATCTTTATCATAGTGTCCTTTCAGTGCTGAAAGTTTCCAGTCTTTGCATCTGCTGCACTTGATTTCTACCATTTCGTTTTATGAGTTTATTTTTATTTATACCTTTTTTAGAATTTGAAAGATAATATAGATATTGTTTGATAAGTGAGATCTCTAATTTGAAGTCCTTGAAAACCAAAAAAGTAGTGCTTAAAGTCCTGGGATTTCATTTTCCAGTGTCTGTACGAACCCTGATGCTTTCCCGGCTCCATAAACAGGGGTTTACATTACTGAAGCATCGATAAACATTACACATCACACACACACACACACACACACACACACTCATCCATTTCCTGAAGAGTGATGCTAATCGCAGTGAGTGCTCATGGGAAAGACTGGCCTGAGATCAGACGTGACCAAACGCCAGATGAGATTCAGCTTCCTCCATCTGTCCCTCGCTCTTCCTCTTACTCTACATCACTTTCATTTAATAGAAGTTTTCTCTGACACATTCAGGCTTTTAAATGCTTTGAAATGTGACTTTACAGTTACAGAAAGTCCAGATACTGATAAGTTTATAAGTGTGCTATCAGCCTTGGCTCTCATCTTGTTATTATAATTGCAAAACTGATTTCTTTTTGTGTTTGTGAACTTTGTCCTCCTGTTCACGGATCATCTAATGCATGTTGCACAAGAAATGGCAGCGCTGAGAGAAAATCTGAAGTTTACAGGTCAGTGAAATAAAAGTAGATGTAAATCCTTAGTAAAAGTGAACGTGAGTCCGAAAGACAAAAATGGCGTACGGCAAAAATATTCAGACTTACACTACCAGTCAAACGTTTTGGATCGGTAAGATTTTTTATGTTTTTAAAAGAAGTCTCTTCTGCTCACCGAAGCTGTGTTTATTTGATAAAAAAAAAAAAAAGATAAATACAGATAGTAGCCATCTTTGGAAAACAGTCTCGACTAATCAAACCACGAACGACGTGCTAAGCTGAACTGTATGAAGTTCAGTGAACTTCTGAACTGTATGAATGGCGTTCGTGGTTTGATTAGTCGAGACTGTTTTCCAAAGATGGCTCCTGTCTGTATACACGAAGTGGACTGTCTTTATCTTTATCTTCTTATTAAACGGTCTGTACACTTACAAAGTTCTCAATGCTTCGTTTTGCATGTAGAGACCCTCATTATGTTACTGTGTTAGTGTGGGGCTATTTTGAGTCTTGTTAGTGGTATAAACTAGCGATTTCTTTTTACTTATTATATGCCCCCATTACTAGTGTTATACGCTAAACAGTTTTTAGAGATAAAACTCTTTACATTCGATTATCATGAAAACAAATCTCAGAGAACGGTCGACTAGGTACCAATGTTTTATTAGACCAAAGGTTCATTTTGCGCTGGAGTTCTCCTTTAAAGGGATAGTTCGGACAAAAATGATATTTAACCCATGCATTACTCACCCTCAAGCCGTTCGAGATGCATATGTCAATCTTGTTTCAGACGAACACATTTTCAGTTATTTTAGAAAATGTCTTAGACCCTTCAGTGGATATAATGTGAAGCAATGGGGTCCACCTCCTTCAAGTCCCAAAATGTGCATATATCCTTCACAAAAGTAATCCATCCGGCTCCAGGGGGATAAACGAAGGCCTTCTGAGGGTAATCCGTGCGGTTTTGTGTAAAAATATACATATTTAAAACTTTATAAATGAAAATATCTGACTTCCGGCAACGATCGACGCGCGTTCACGGGTGATGTTTTGCTCTGCTCTCTGCATAGCTCTCTGGCTGCGGGGGCGCGTTCGTTCTACGTCACGACGCTACGTCCTTCCTCGTACGCCGACTTCCATCACCCGTGAACGCGCGTCGATCGTTGCCGGAAGTCAGATATTTTCATTTATAAAGGTTTAAATATGTATATTTTTACACAAAACCGCACGGATTACCCTCAGAAGGCCTTCGTTTATCCCCCTGGAGCCGGATGGATTACTTCTGTGAAGGATATATGCACATTTTGGGACTTGAAGGAGGTGGACCCCATTGCTTCACATTATATCCACTGAAGGGTCTAAGACATTTTCTAAAATAACTGAAAATGTGTTCGTCTGAAACAAGATTGACATATGCATCTCGAACGGCTTGAGGGTGAGTAATGCATGTGTTAAACATCATTTTTGGCCGAACTATCCCTTTAAAGGAGAACTCCAGCGCAAAATGAATGCTCTTCCCATTTATGCTTTTATGGATAGTGTGTCAATCATATCAGTCATGTTAGATGGAATAAACAGCTCATGATATCTCTCACACTAACAGTACATTACAGTTCATACATGAGCCATGAAAGCATCGCATCAATAACATCCTCATCATCACGAGAGAAGAGAACTGAGCAGAGAGCATCATGGGAAGAGTTGGCTGATGGCGAGCAAGAAAGCAGAAAGTAGGCTAGGAGTGCGTGATAAATATCGTAATTGTTGTTTTAACGATGTGCGATCTGACATTATTGAGTATAATCCCTCACACACATCCAGAGAGCGCATTCATAGGCTACTATACGTGATTTAGTCTATATTTATATCATTTAATATAGTTAGTAAATATCACACGAAGAGTGCTGTTTTTCTCCAGATATCATATTGATTTTATACATGTTTAACAATAAGTTAATAAGCGGCCTTACATTTTAGACACAGTATTGCATTGCTCTATTTCGCCAATGAAAATAGTCATTAGTAATTGCGTCTCTGAGCAACACACGGCTGTGTTGTGTGTGTGTCTGTGAGAGAGTGTGTGTCTCTCTGTGTTTGTGTGTGTCTGTGTTTAATTACATGAGCCAGTGTGTGTGAGCTCATATCATATGTCATGTTTTAATTACATTCAGTAAAATCTCACATGAGATTTTCCTCATGCACATAAATATGATTTAAGATTGTAACTTGTTTGCGATATGTGCACTGTGAAAAATTGATATTTTCATGTATAACCACTTGATCATATTCTGTGTTCCTCCAGCGCACACACTGAACGGGCCTGAATCCACAGAACTGACATCAGCACTCATTTATTTGACTTTTTACATGTTTGCTCTCAAGTTTGTGGTAAGAAATGAATACTTTTATTATGCAAGAATGCATTAAACTGATCAGAAGTGACAGTAAAGACATTTATAATGTTACAAAAGATTATATTTCAGACAAATGCTGTTCTTTTGAAATTTCTATTCATCTCTCAATCCTGATAGATAAAATGTATTAGTTTCCACAAAAATATGAACTTTTTCAACATTGATAATAATCATAAATGTTTCTTGAGCATCAGATCCTCATATTAGAGTGATTTCTGAAGGATCATGTGACACTGAAGACTGGAGTAATGATGCTGAAAATACAGCTTTGATCACAGGAATAAATTACACTTTACTGTATATTCACATAGAAAACAGCTATTTTAAATTGTAATAATATTTAAAAAAATTTACTGTAGTTTTGATCAAATAATAAATATAAGTGTGTATATTATTTATATATTAGTGTAAGACATTTAAAAACCGCATGAAATCAAGTTTTGGTGATTTGACTCACAAAAGAAAAGTACTTGTCAAACTATTTGATGGTTTAATGTGTTTATTCCAGAGGGACTGATCCGGAAAGCTGTTTTGGATAAAAGCATCTGCGAAAATAATGACTTAAAGTGCATTTCACTTCAGTCTCCATCTGAACATCTTTAGTTTGATCTTTTATTTATTTTGATCGGGTGTCTTTTTGTAATTTATTTCTTCTTCTGTAACTGCTGATTTATGAATTTAATGTTTAATGTGCCAATTTTTTCACTCCTATATGCTGTATATATATAAAAAAAACACTCAAGTAAAACTTTAAAAAAAAATAAAAATAAAAAAAAATTTGCAATATTTAAAAAATAAAAAATAAAATGATAAAAGCACATAATGAAATGACAAAAAATAAAACTAAACCAAGATAAATTAAATCTGAATTGCAATATTAAAAATAAAAAAGCACATAATGAAATGACAAAAAATTAAATGACTTAAATTTAAATTAACATGAAAACTAAAAAAATAAATATAAAAATAAAATTTCAAAATATGAATAAAACTAAAATAGCAAAAAAGTTTTTGGATCCTGTCTGTAAATGATTGACTCAAGACCACACACACACACACAGAATGAATCCTATTGTTTATTTGACTATTGATATACATGGTGTTCTAATTGGCAACAACGCTGATCCCTCTTTCCTCGTCTTTCCATCAACACGTCCTCGTGACGAGAACTACAGTTTCCCATTCACTCCGTATGTCGCTTCCAAACAAACAGGGGAGATTCCACGAATTGGAGAAAAGTCCCATACTGCTGCATGCAAGTCCTAATAGTGTACAAAATAAATCATCAATAAATAAACAGGCACAAAATGATTGGAGGGGTCGAATGTTCAGATGTCGTCTCGTCCTCAGACTCTGAGGATAAATGTGTTGGGAAAGCAGGTCTCCAAAAACTGACCCAGGACCTGTTTGGTCCTCTATACTGGCTTTAACCTCTGGAAACCTGATCCCAGATCAGCTGTCGTCAAACACACTCCTCGCGCAAAGTTGATCATTTGAAATTTTTTTCTTACAAAAAAAAAAAAAAAAAGAAATCTAAATAAAAAACAGCAAGTAAATACAGCAAAGTCTACCATTATAAAATACACTTGCTTCAAGATAACTGATATTTTTACATTACATACATGTATATTATATATATATAAAGCATAGATAAAATATGCCTTTTAATTACCATATCTGACATATGCTCTTGTATTGCACAAATTTGTATTGTTTCGAAACAAACAGTAGATAGAAAAATTTCCCTGTGCTTAATTTGTGGGTGATAAAATACATACTGCATGAATCATATTAATTCAGAAGTTCAGCATCAATGCATGAAAATAAACATAAAGACGATGGATGACGAGAGGCGTGAGGTACATTCATTCGTTAATTCGGCAGCCAATTAGATTATGCATGTGATTCGCTGACAGGGTTTACAGCTCAGACCGAATGGAATGAAATGCTCATAAAGTATTTGTTAATTAAATATTTCATTTAATGTGATGCTTTCGGCTAGCAATAATAGTTCAGCGCTCTCCGCTTCATTGAACGTGTTTCCATCCCACAGATTTCCCTTTAAATCATCTCTGATCTATAGTTTTAATGAAGACCGTCTTTCTGCATGCGTGAAGCTCCTGAAATCATGGCAGATTATCGAGGTTTTTCTAAACGCGTATGATCTGGGACTCGTTATAAGGTATTATAAGGTTAAAATGTTCTTGTCTTCTGAGAATGCAGCAAAAATTAGTCATTACCGTAAAGATTGTTCTGAAAACATGTGAGCGGCCTATAGGGTTAGGGTTAGACAGCATCTTAAGACATCATATTATATATATATATACACACACACTGTTTCAACTTAGTTTTTGTGCTGCCTTAAAATTTCAAGTTTAGTGACTTTTTAGTTTACGTTTAGTTTAGTCAACTTGAAAAGTAAAGTTGTACTAAGTGACAACTTGGATATTTGAGTTGACTAAACTTAAAATTTTAAGGAAGCACAAAAACCTACTTTTTTAAAGTTAATACAAAACATTTTCACAATGATATATATATATATATATATATTATAAGATGAATGTAGCCTATTTGATTGCAAATTTCCATCCATTTGAATTACAGTTTTAACATTAATAAACTAATAAACGTCATGTGATTCATATTTGTCAAATGAAACGGCTCATCTTCATGTGTATAACTGAAATAAATCAATAAATTGTTTTTATTTAAATCATATTTTCAAACTGCATTTATTCAAATTGTTTAAAATCAGCATGAATCTGTTCAGTGTGAAAACAATAAATACATAAATCCTACATTTAAGGTTCTGCCTTGTAAGAAAAAGACAAACCTACACTAAAAAAACAATAAAAAAAAAAATAGATTTTAGTAAACTAAATTAAACTTAATTTACTGTCTGTCCAATGTTTTTAATTGGCGAAGTCTCAGATTTAAAAAGTTCGAGTTTTTATTTTACACGGTAGAATGCAAATATATATAATGCTCTATTCATTCAACGACGAAAGTCTCACTGAAAGTAGTCCAGTTGAATGTGAAGGTGCTGATTATGATCGTGTGTTTATCTCGGCTGAGTTGCACCAGGATCGTGTGTATGCAGACGGCAGACTCGGGTTCGTAACAGAGCATTGTTCTGAGCATTGCTCTCGTTACAGTAATGAGGAAAGACTCTTTGGCTTTGTTTGACGAGGAGAGAGAATGTGTTCAACAGAAGGAGGTCTGAACGTCAGAGCAAATCTGCTGCGCTTCCTCGACACACGAGCCGTCCGAAAGCATCACGTCAAACGGGTGAACCACGAGAAACAGCAACTCAACCCCAGCGTCTCACACACACACACGTATGGCTCCTCTCCTGTGCAAATAGAGTTTGACCAAAGGCAGTTCATCACACACTCCAGATGTTGCTCGTTAGCTCGTTCGTCATTAGTTTAATATGCATATCATTTGTGTTTCCATTTGTTTTGCTTATAGTCAACATGAATCTGGCCGATTTAATTCTGCAATGTGACATTTCTGAGTGAAACTGAAGTGCAATTGATTGATTATTCTATTGAAGGAAAGTTTTTACATCTGGATGAAACACTGATGAATCAGTGACTGACATATTTTGATTCGATGTTGAGCATGTGATGCACACGCACCAGATGTGGGCCGGATCTGTGTTGCTGTCTGGGCTGTAACATCAATGAAATGAGATTTTATGGACAGAAATGTCTGCATGTTAAATCCAAATTAGCTGCTTTTTAAGGTATTTCAGTCAGTCTAGACGCCATATTTCATTTAATGCATATAAAATGAAGATATTTAATGGATCAGTTTCTGAGTAAATCATTTCTGCGACCCCAGATGCAAAATCTATCAGAAAGAAAATACCCGAAAATAATTCTAAACTGCATGTAATTCAAGTGAACATAGAAACGTGTTTAATAAATGAGCCTCAATGTATTATACCGCGTTGTTCAGCCGATTTCCGATTTCATTATTTGCCCTCACAGCCTTGCTTTGCCCAATTAAATATGGCATCCAGCCTGAATACGGGCCATATTAACATGTTCAAATCTAATGCAAACAAACCCAAACTGAGAAATGCACAAGTGTGACGAAAAATTGCATTAACAATTAATTACCAGAGCTTGAGTTTATTTTAGCCACTGAGCCTTTGTGTGTTTTTTAGGGCTGTAAATGTAGTTTGCGCTTTAAATTAAAGCCTCGTCGAGTGCCATTTCGTCTGTGCAAATGTACACAGTGACATCTGATACTTATATACAGTTCATCGGGTCAGACGACACACAACAGCGCTTGAATCTGAAACACGAGCTTCGCTTTTACATGTGAAGGTAATCAATCAATCTCAGGTGTAAAATGAGTTTAAATCAGTTTGAGGCACTACTGTTCAAAAGTCACCATTTATTTGATCAAAAATACAGTAAAAAATGTGAAATATTATTATAATTTAAATCAGCTGTTTTCTATGTGAATATATAGTAAAGTGTAATTTATTCCTGCGATCAAAGCTGAATTTTCAGATCCTTCAGGTCACATGATCCTTCAGAAATCACTCTAATATGATGATCTGATGCTCGAGAAACATTTATGATTATCAATGTTGAAAACACTTCATATGCGTTGTCGATACATTTTTGTTTCAAGATCCTTTGATGAATAGGATTTTCAAACCTTCGTCACTTTTGAGGATTTGAATGCATCCTTGCGGAATAAAAGTACTAATTTAAGGATTAATATAAAACAACTTTTGAACAGTAGTGATATCTGGAAAGGTTTGCTTGCATCACAGTTGATTCAGATGAATTGATTTGTATGATACATTTCTCAAGTTAGTTCATATTTACCGCCGGTGTTTTTGAAAGAATCTCTCATTAAACGAGTGCTTGATTTCCGTTGGAACGGTGTGAGTTTGATGCTATTCTCGGCGATGATTTCCAAAACGCAAACGAAATGCATGAGCAAAGATGAATGATAAACACAGGATTTAGTTCTAGCAGGCACACTTGGGATCTATTGCTACATAAAACAGCCCTTCACCAAACCTGCCAACCCGCGGTCAAGCGGACTGATCTCCTAACGTCAGTTCGAGATAGAAAAACACATGTGCTATAATCGTCACTAGTAATATAAGCCAGTTACAGCTGGAGGCCCTTACAGTAGAAACTTTGACACCTTTTTAATTCCAGTAAATATCATTATCATCCTACCTAAATGTAGCAAATTATTGCTGAACGTGTGCAAAACGATTATTTTCAGCCTTGAAAAGAAAGTGTTCTTTTAACCCCTCCATACCATGCAGTTTTTCTCATGCAAAATAAATACTTCACAATAGAAACAAACGTGTGGTTTTGAAAAGAAGCGTGTGCAATCGTTTGCTAAAAGACGAGTGACCGTTTCAGGTGCGTGTCTGATTGTCTTTGTCTAGTCGTCTCGATAATGACGACGGTCAACGCAAAAACATGGTGAGCGAGCAGAGAGTGCAAACAACCGTGTCGATTATTACCGCTGCCTTTTCATCGCTAGCGACACACAAAGAGGTAATCGTCATGCTTTCCAACTAAGATGGACGTGTGAACGTATGACAGACGGGTAACGTTTAAATGGATGCACCACCACTAAGAGTCTTCTACGAATAATCTCAAATCTTGGGAATCACGCCATTTTAAGTAAGACCTCTTTGATTAAAATGTGTTATATATGATCATTAATTGCAACTACGGATCTCATTCATGCATTCAAACTGTGAAGGTGTGCATGGTCAAAGAGCAACTTTCCCCTTCGTATCTTCAACCACAAGAGAAATCAAAACAGTCTACAAAAACCTTCGACGTCGAGCTATGGTACATTCGGTAAACAAAGGAAAAGGCGTCACAGAAACGTCTCGCGATCTCGGTCTGTGTTGGGAAAGGGTTCGCTGAGGTCCGTGTTCGTGGCCTCCGGGATCAGAGCGTGAAAAAGCTCGCTAGTCACTCGCGTCACGCTATCGTACGACGGCGGAGACGACGTAGCCGACAGCGTCTCCGTGACTTCGGCCTCGGTGCCGTAGTTCTCCATTATCATGGCGACTATAAGGCCTTCGTTCTCCGGCAAACTGTCGTCGTCTTTATCGGCGTCGGCCATGTTGATCTGACGGTAAAGTAACGAAGCTTGTTTCATCTGCCGTCGCAGTAAGTGCCGGCGATACGAGCGCTGGATCATGGTGGCGGATACGTCTTCTTGTTTCCGCCGCAGAGTCGTGGTGATCGGCTCGTACGAGATCTTCGATGGGTTCGCCATCATAAACTTCTCCTCCATTTGCTGCTTAAGAGCGTCCATTTCTCCCGACTCGCCCAGAACGCGTTTGGTGAAGGCGAAGAGGATGTCCAAGCAGTGGATCTTGTCTCCGCTCACCATCGGCAAGTCCATGTTGATTAGCTTGATTTTGTTGGGTTTGGCGATTCGAAGCGGCTCGGAAAGCGTGTCCGCGAAGTCCGAGAGTTTCGAGTACTCGATGAACTGCGTCGCTTCCGGGTCGAACTTCTCCCAAACCTCGTAAAACATCTCGAAATCGTCCTCGCTCAGCGGCTCGGTGCTTTCCTCCGTCGCCACGCTGAAGTTCTCCAGGATGATCGCGATGTACATGTTCACCACGATCAGAAACGAGATTATAATGTAGGTCACGAAGAAAGTGATTCCCACGGAAGGGTTCCCGCAGTTTCCCCGAGCGTTAGTCCCGGTGTGAGGCACGTCTGGGTCGCACTCCTCGGGAGAGTTGTTCAGGATGGGATTGAGGAGGTTGTCCCAGCCGGCAGAGGTCGTGATCTGGAAAAGGCAGATCATGCTGTTCCCGAACGTCTCGAAGTTGAACATGTCGTCGATGCCGCCTTGCTTCTTGACGTAGGCGAAGTTAGCCATGCCGAAGATGGCGTAGATGAACATGACGAGGAAGAGGAGGAGGCCGATGTTGAAGAGCGCCGGGAGAGACATCATCAAGGCGAAGAGTAGCGTGCGGATTCCCTTCGCCCCGCGGATGAGCCGGAGGATCCGACCGATCCGAGCCAAACGGATCACGCGGAACAGCGTGGGCGAGACGAAGTACTTCTCGATGATGTCCGCCAGAACGATTCCTGCCGTGAGCAAGAGACACGGATTAGAGCTCATTTGCTGACTACATCTACTAACAGTGATTTAAAACTTTTAACCATTTCCACCAAAGCTGAAATAAAATCAAATGCACATATTAGTTAGGAAAATTAGAAACGGCCTTGGAAATAATCTGAAATGAGTGAAATAAGTTCTAAAATAATTAACTGGAAATAGAAACTAAAAATGAAAATGAATTAAAAATAAGTTAAACCTATAAAAAAAAAAAAAATTCTTTCATTTTTTATATTTTTTATATTGCTATTTATAGCAATAAAAAAAAAAAAAAAAAAACACATAAGATTTTAAATTACACTAAAATGAACATGAAAACTAATTAATACACATATATATATATAAAACACTTATAAATATATATAGTATATATAGTCGTCGTGTTTCGAGAAAAAAACTCGTTAAATTTCGAGAAAAAAGTCGATGTATTTCGAGAAAAAAGTCGAAACAATCGTGAGAATAAACTCATTCAATTTCGAGAATAAAGTCGTCGTGTTTTGAGAAAAAAAAAAAAGTTAAATTTAGAGAAAAAAGTCGAAATAATCGTGAGAATAAAGTCATTAAATTTCAAGAATAAAGTCGTTGTGTTTCGAGAAAAAACTCGTTAAATTTCGAGAAAAAAGTCAAAACAATCGTGAGAATAAACTCATTCAATTTCGAGAATAAAGTCGTTGTGTTTCGAGAAAAAACTCATTAAATTTCGAGAAAAAAGTCAAAACAATCGTGAGAATAAACTCATTAAATTTGGAGAATAAAGTCGTTGTGTTTCGAGAAAAAACTCGTTAAATTTCGAGAAAAAAGTCAAAACAATCGTGAGAATAAACTCATTAAATTTGGAGAATAAAGTCGTTGTGTTTCGAGAAAAAAACTCGTTAAATTTCGAGAAAAAAGTCAAAACAATCGTGAGAATAAACTCATTAAATTTCGAGAATAAAGTCGTTGAGTTTCGAGAAAAAAAATCGTAAAATTTCGAGAATAAAGTCGTGTTTCGAGAAAAAAAATCGTAAAATTTCGAGAAAAAAGTCAAAATAATCGTGAGAATAAACTCCTTAAATTTCGAGAATAAACACAACGACTTTATTCTCGATATTTAATGTTTATTCTCAAGATTGTATTTCACGTTTTTTTTTTCTGGAAATTTAACGAGTTAAATTTCGCATTTTAATGACTTTAATCTCGAGATGGTTTTATTTTTTTATTATTGCTTGGCCCTAATCCTCTTCCGTATCTCTCTCACTCTTTCACTGTTAAAAAATAAAGTGCTGGAAATGAATCCGATTGGATTGTGTGACCAGTAACGCCCACCTTCTGTGATCTGATTGGCCGTCTCAGTCATTTATAAGAAAGTGCTGTTAGACCAGCCTAAAAGTTGAACTTTTAATACTTTTTGTCATGCAAGAATATTAAATATTGGCGCTGGTGAACGGCCTGCTGTTGAGTGGAAATATCTGAAAGATGATACTTTTTGTTTTCTGTGGAAAAAAATAACATCATGTGGGTTTGTAACGACATGAACTATTCATCTGAGTGTCGATACAAAACAACATATTAAAACTAGACGTCAAATCATGACCAGATCAATTACTAACCATGACCACTCTCGGTTTATGGTCAAGTTGGTCCCGTTAGGAGTTAAATTACTCGTTTATAAATCCGCGACGTGTGTCTTTTAGAAGCTCAATCACTGGCCAATCACAGCAGCTGACAGCCTTGATTGCTCAAATTACCTTCACCTTAAACCATCCCCGTTCTTTAGAGACGCCACTGTTGACCTTTGACCTTTCTCTCGCGCTCATCAGGGTCGAGTCTGATAAACGCCTCGTTGCATCACTTAAGCAGCGGCTCACTATTTATTACCAGGTGAAGTGCTACACAATTGCATTGGATGTCTTTAGACCTTGAGATGTAATGCCAAGGAGAGATATTACAGAATTTAATTCTATTTGACAACTGTTATATGCAGAAATATAAAAAAAAACTACACAAATATAATATTTTACATTTGTTTTACTTTATTTTGCTTATTATATTCAATTATTATTTTTAACATTAAGTTGAAAGTGGGTGACAAGAATAAAATTATTATTAAAGTCATAGTTTTTCAATCTAATTTTAATTATTAAGCTGAAAAAGTGTATGTGGCATGAATGTTGTATATTGTATGGTCATTAAAATAATTAAAACATTTCTAATATAAAATAATATGAAACATGTATTTTACGGCATTTTATTGTTTTTAATAACAATAAATATTTTGATAGATTTTTCATGTCACCCAAACTTATTCAAGTTAAAAAAAAAATAATTTAAATCATTTTCTTAAAATATAAAATCTAATATATATTTTAATTGTTAGACTAAAAAGGTGTAGGTGCCATGAAAATTGTACATTTTATGGTCATAAAAAAAAGAATAATATTAAATATGAAACATTTATTTTATTATTTTTAATAACTATAAATATTTTTTATACATTTTTCATGTCACCCTTACACCCATACATAGCTAAAAAAAACAATAATGTAATAATTTTTAAACAATTTACAATAAAATAATTCAAAGATGCATAGTATTAAATATTGGATTTTTAATTGAAATAAAACTGTATTTTATTAACTATAAATATTTTTACATTCGTACTAATCCAAATTATGGTTAAAAATAATAATATAAATAATTTAAAATAATTAACATTCTACCATATATTTTAATTATTAAGCTGGAGAAAGTGTAGGTGGCATGCAAATAGTATATTTTATGGTCATTGAAATAATTAGAAGATGCATAATATTGAATAATATAAAAATTTAACATTTTTAAAAATATTATTTTTAATAACTAATTTTTTTAAAATACATTTTCATCCCACCCATACCCGACTTAATTTACAATTTACACAAAAAGTGTAAATAAGTTTAATAACTTTTTCTTTTTTCGCAGACGAGCCCTTGCTGGTGGAGAAATATTTGATGAGTTTTTATTGATTGTAGAATTAAATCCTTACCCACAATGGAGAGGATGACGACCACAAAGTCAAAGATGTTCCAGCTGACGGTGAAGAAGTAGCAGCGCAGAGCGATGATCTTCAGGATGCACTCGGCGGTGAAGACGACGATGAAGGCCAGGTTGATGTAGTAGAGGATGTACTCGACGCCGGGAGACTGCTCGTCCGTCTCCACCATCATCGTCACCATGTTGAGGATGATGAGCAACATGATGATGATGTCGAAGGCCTGTTTGGACACCAGGTCGAAGAAGAATCCCTGCACTGGGTTCTGAGGAGATCAACACACACACACACACACACACACACACACACACACACACGTGCAAGACTGAGAAAGGCTGATGTGTGTGTGTGTGAGTGTGTGTGTGTGTGTGTGTGTGAGGGTGTGAGTGTGTGTGTGTGTGTGTGAGTGTGTGTGTGTGTGTGTGTCTAAGACTTTGTTGTATTTCATTTTATTCATAACATTCATTTTAACAATTATTTTTAGCATTAAGTTGAAAAAATGAGGTTGATGTGAAAAACTATGGTAACACTTTACTTGAACAGTGCATAAGACTGACATAATACCTTCATAATCATGACATGACACAAGTCATGATGAATATGATGGAGATTTTATGCATGTTTATGACAACTGTCATTAAGTGTCATTCAAGTCAAGTCATCCTCATTTATATAGCGCTTTTAACCATGTAGATTGTTTCAAAGCAGCTTTACAGAGATAAACATATAATTTAAGAGAGATTGTTTTGGTTTTATAGCGGTTCTTGAATAATGTTATTTCCAGCTAAAGTTAGTTTTGATGATTCACTTCCGTCGAAATGAATTCGCTCAATTTATGACATTTTTAATGCAAATATGACATTGTTTGAGATGTCTTTGTTATGACAACTTGAGATAAACCAATACATCATAACCTGTCATAAATGTGTCATAAACATGACATAGCAGATTAATTATAAAACGTAAGAAAGCACTTAGCTTTATGGGTTAACATTACATTAAACTGTCATGTGGTTGGTTTTGACATTGGCTGTCATGAGGCATTATAACTGTGTCATGAATATTTTTCTTGACCTCGACTACAGTGGTACAAATTGAATTTGTCATTAAAATGTTATAATGCCTCATGACAGCCAATGTCAAAACCAACCGCCTGACAGTTTAATGTAATGTTAACCCATAAAGCTAAGTGGCTTCTTAAGTTTGATAATTAATCTGCTATGTCATGTTTATGACAGGTTGTGTTGCCTTAGTAATGTAAAGTTGTCATGACAAAGACACTGACAGGTTATGATGTATTGGTTTATGTCAAGGTGTCGTAACAAAGACATCTCAAACAATGGCATATTTGCATTAAAAATGTCATAATTGAGCGAATGACACTTAATGACAGTTGTCATAAACATAAACATGCATAAACCCTCCTTCATATTCATGTCATGATTATGAAGGTGTCATGTCAATCTTATGCACACCCCTTCAAGTAAAGTGTTACCAAAATGATAGCATGAATATAAAAATATAAGAAAATTATAGTCATTAAAATGATTTAAAAAATGAATAATAATATTAAAAATATATTTTAACTATTTGTTTTAGATTTTTATGGCATGGTCATTATACTACATTTATTTAAATTTAAAAAATTTTTTTTTACATTTTCTACATTTTTTTAACATTGATTATATAAAATTAAAATATATAAATCACATAATGATATATATATATCATTATCACATATATATATATAAATATATAATCATATATATATATATCATTAAGTGATAATATCATTGACAAATGTATATTTTTGTTATGGTCATTATACTATATATATTTATATTAGGGCTGTCAAACGATTAATCACGATTAATCGCATCCAAAATAAAAGTTTGTGTTTACATAATATATGTGTGTGTACTGTGTGTAATTATTTTGTATATAAATGCACACATGTATATATTTAAGAAAAATATCTTATTTATATATAAAATGTTTATATTTATATAAAATATACATTATATATAGGCTACATTCAGTCTATATACATGCAAATATTTCTTAAATACACATGCATGTGTGGGTATTTATGTATTAAAAATAATTCTACACAGTACACACACATATATTATGTAAACACAAACTTTTATTTTGGATGCGATTAATCGTTTGACAGCCCTAAATATAACATAATGTAATGTAAAGTCATAGTCTCAGGTCTAAAACTGCTATATTTCTGATCCCGCCAGCAGATTATGATTATGATTATGATTATGATTATCTGTTACTCACAGGAGGTCGTGGGATCGGTTTCTGCGGTTTCTTGGATCCCAGTTTCTTCATGGCATTATAATATTTCTTCTGTTCTTCTGTCATGAAGATGTCCTGTCCACCTAAGTACACACAAACACTGCTGTTATTATCCCCGTCCACATCACACTCATAATCACACGCACACCTTTATGACTTTAATACTTATCTTTCGCTTCTGTTGGTTGAAATTGTCAATGATGACACCGATGAAGAGATTGAGCGTGAAGAAGGAGCCGAAGATGATGAAGATGACGAAGTACAGGTACATGTACAGGCTCTTCTCTTTAATGGGCTGCTCTTCCACCTGTTTCATCACATTACAGACTCTCACATAGGCAAACATAACTTTCATATGCGTTTGAATATGGGATTTATGAAGTGCTTACGGATCGCGAGTCGACTGCGGCGTACATGATCTCCATCCAGCCCTTGAAGGTGGCCTTGAGAAAAAGAGGAGAGTTTGTTAAACGCATGTTTCTGCTAATCGTGGGCGGGGCTAGAACCTGTCACTCACAGGAGATCCACCAATAGCAGACCACAACCGCCCAATCAGTTGCTCAGACACAATCAAGCCCCGCCCACATCTGTTATTGTTCCTGAAGTGTTTCACTCGGATATACGAAACAATAGAGAATAAAAGATGTTTCATGCCGACTTAAATTATGACACATTCACATAAATACTTTATTTTATTTTTAATATTAATTTAAATGATTATTTTTAACATTAACTTGAAAAGGTGTGGGTGACATTTTTATATAAATATTTGTATACTTTTTTCATGTCACCAATAGTTTTTATATATTAAATTATTAAGCTGAAAAACTGTGGGTTAATTTTTTTTTTTATAATTTCAATATCTATAAATATATATATATATATATATTTTAACATTTTTTCATTTCACCCTTACTAAAGTTAAAAATAATTAATTTCGATTAAAAAAAAAATCCTAAGGCTCCAATTTCTTTATGTAATTTTCTAAAATATATTTTGGGCTGAAATGAAACATCATCGACAGGTTTCGTGAGATTCGCAGATGAATATTAAATAACATGCTGCACATGCTTTGGAAAATGTAATTAATAATTTAATTAATTTAAATAATAAAAAAGTACAATCTAATATATATTTCAATTATTAAGCTGTCATGAAAATTGTATATTTTATATCCATTGAAATAATATGAAGTGATATCAAAAATGTATTTTCCTACATTTTTATTTTATTTTCAATTACTTAATATGTTTTATACATTTTTCATGTCACTCATACTTATCCAACTTAAAGTTAAAAATAAGTATTTTTTTAAAGTATAATCGAATTTATATTTTAATTATTAAGCTAACATGAAAACTATATTTTAAATCCATTAAAATAATAAAATCTATTTTATTTTTTAATAACTATAAATATTTAGTATATATTGTTTATGTCACCCATACTTATCACATGCACATAAAGTTAGAGAGTTCAAAAGATTACTAATACTTTCTTGTACTTATGCTCTTGTAATCTTTAGATCTTTTGTACTCATCAAGAATAAGATTTCTAATAAAAGCAGGAGAAACGCTTAATTAAGTAGTGATGTAGAACTGGGCAAACATGGACGTCCTGTGAATCCCCACGGTTGCTCTGTTCTAGTTCCTGGTCATTAGTGACAGGTCTGGGCGCAGTCACAGGAAGGGGACGGCAGGGGTCAGGTGACGTGTTGCTAGGCGACTGCATCAACTAACTTCAACTGAAGAATGAAGTGCAAAAGCTCTCGCTGAGCACAACGTTCGGGATAAAGGCTAAATATAATCTCCATTGATCCGCGCTCTCGGACACACAGAGGTGGGAAGTGGCCGGAACAAAACCAACAACAGATCGCAGCTGAAATTTACAGTTAAAAAAACTGCTAAATTTAGCCATCATAGAGGGAAAGTTTATAATTTGGACGTAGTTCGGGACTCGCGCGTCAAGCCACGCACACTCGAAGCATGCAGAGAGAGAGAGAGAGGATTAAAGTTTATTATTATTACTTATTATTACAATCGAATTGCTATTACAAAAGATGTAATTTTTTTTTTACAAAGTACATAAAAATGAATAAATTACACTTTCTTTCCTTCTTTTTTATCTTTTCTCCCTTTTTTAAAACCTCATTATCTTACAATGTACATAATACTTAATTTATTCCCCATAATTCTATAAACTTTGGTAGAGATTCCACAGTATGCGTACTCCACCCTCAATCGAGAAGCTGCCGAGCCTAAAAACAGGCACCGCGTTTATTGAACAGTCTGGTCTTCCTTGCCAAATTAATTAAAACCAACACAGTTTTCTTTTGAAATGAATACTTTGAGAGAGAGAGAGAAAGAGAGAGAGACAGAGTGAGTGAGTGAGTGTGTGAGTGAGTGAGTGAGTGTAGAGAGAGAGAGACAGAGAGAGAGACAGAGTGAGTGAGTGAGTGAGTGAGAGAGAGTGAGTGTGTGAGTGAGTGTAGAGAGAGAGAGAGTGAGTGAGTGAGAGAGACAGAGAGAGAGTGAGTGAGTGAGAGAGAGAGACAGAGAGAGAGTGAGTGAGTGAGTGAGAGAGAGAGAGAGAGAGAGAGAGAGAGAGACAGAGTGAGTGAGTGACTGAGTGAGAGAGAGAGAGACAGAGTGAGTGAGTGAGAGAGTGAGAGAGAGAGAGAGAGAGAGAGTGAGTGAGTGAGAGAGAGAGAGAGAGAGAGAGAGAGAGACAGAGAGAGTGAGAGAGAGAGAGAGAGAGAGAGAGAGAGACAGAGAGAGTGAGAGAGAGAGAGAGAGAGAGAGACAGAGTGAGTGAGTGAGTGAGTGAGTGAGTGAGTGAGTGAGTGAGTGAGAGAGAAAGAGAGACAGAGTGAGTGAGTGAGAGAGAGTGAGTGAGTGAGAGAGAGAGTGTGAGTGAGTGAGTGAGAGAGAGAGAGAGAGAGACAGAGAGAGTGAGAGAGAGAGAGAGAGACAGAGTGAGTGAGTGAGTGAGTGAGTGAGTGAGTGAGAGAGAAAGAGAGACAGAGTGAGTGAGTGAGAGAGAGTGAGTGAGTGAGAGAGAGAGTGTGAGTGAGTGAGTGAGAGAGAGAGAGAGAGAGAGAGAGAGAGAGAGAGAGAGAGAGAGAGAGAGAGAGAGAGTGAGAGAGAGAGAGAGAGAGAGAGAGAGAGAGAGAGAGAGAGAGAGAGAGAGAGAGAGGTGTGTTTCAGACAGCGTTTGATTCCTCTTTGGCGTTTCCTTGCCCTTGAACGACACACACACACAACATTATGTCTATAGACCCGTCTCTGCAAGTGTTCTCTCGGTTCTGTCATGAGGGAACAGTTGAGAAAGAAACCGGATGTTTGTCAGTATATTCGGTCTTAAAGTGACAGCACTAATATTCCTTCTGTCATCTGTGTCATTGATATTAATAAAACAACAAAATACAGCTTTAACAAAAATGAAACTATATTTAATTTCTACAGTGAACAAATAGCGTTATTTTACATTCAGGCTTAATTATTAATTTCTGCACCTGAATACTGTTAGACTTTGTTATTTAGTATTCATCTGTGCTTGTAATGTGTGTATTTGTAATTTTATTACTGACTGTTCACTTATCTTTAATAATGTGTGAACTTTATCAGTCAGGCCGGTAGTTTTGATGAAGAACTTTAGTGAGCTTTAAGTAATAAATAAAAAGCAAAGCCCCCCCCATATATATATATATATATATATATATAAAATTTGTCAGGTGTATTCTTTGGCTGACAAATATGAATCACAATATGTTTATTAGTTTGTTAAAACTGTGTAATCCAAATGCATGGACATTTTATATGCAATTACAATACATAAATCATATTTTGCATTACAGTAATAAGCAACTTCGCATTTTCTCTTTTTGTCATAAAAATGTTTTATTGCTCCTAAATAAAAATAAATATTTTGATCGATTTTTTACGTCACCCATCCTTGTCCATCTTAAAGTTAGAAATAATAATTGAAATGATGTCCTAAAACTGTCCGATGTAGCATGTGTGCTGACGCGAGTGTGAAGCTCACCACTTGCAGGAGAGCGAGGTACCCCGCGCCCACGTTGTCGAAGTTGACCTTGACTTTGGTCCAGTAGAACTGTGTGTTGTTCATCTCCAGGCACTCGGACTTGTTGTTGATGTGGGAAGCGTTGTAGATGAAGCCGGTTCTGTTGACGCAGCGCCCGAACTTGCCGGCGAACAGGTTGACCCCCATGATGCTGAAGATGAGCCAGAAGATCAGACACACCAGGAGGACGTTCATGATGGACGGGATCGCCCCGATCAGAGCGTTCACCACCACCTGGAGAACACAACACACACTTCAGACCGGGATCGACACACACCAGGCGCTGTCAGTCCAGCTCTGCTCCTGATTTATGAATGGCCTTTGGCGATCGGCATTTATGCTTTCGTGTCAGCGATCTCAAACTCGTGATGTGACGAGGCGGTTTAAATGTCATTTACGGCCATTCATAAAACATGAACATTATTAAAAGCTGAACTCTACAGGATTAAATGCATCAGAGGATTTGAGTTCACTACAAATTCAATTAAAAAAAGTATTTCCAAATGTGAATGTGAATGCATTTCATGTACATTTAGCAGTTTTGAAAGTACTTGATTTAATATATTCTAAATATTAAAATCGTATAAATTTTATATTCAAATTTGATCAAATCTTCTAAGAATCTTTCACTGTTAATGTACAATAAATTGGCATATTTTTGCCAATTTAACAGTGAATCTCACAAAAGCTGTCAAGTCTACATCACATTTCTCTTCATAATTTTTTAGTGAGTGGAAGCGTTATTTTACTTTTTTAGTTTAATCATTAAAATACATATTAGATTTTACATTTTTAGAATGTTATTTAAATGATTGTTTTTAACTTTAAGTTGGACAAATATGGGTGACATGAAAAATCTATCAAAACATAATTTTTTATTAAAAATAATACATTTTTCGGAGAAATAAAACGTTATTTTTATGACAAAAAGCCTCATTGCGAAAATGCTCATTACTGTAATGCAAAATAAGTCAATAAGAATATAACCAGATTTATGTATTGTAATTGCATATCAAATTTCAATGCATTTGGATTGCACAGTTTTACATAAACTAATAAACATATTGTGTTTGTCAGTCACACATAAATTAACCGGGTCAAATTTCTGCACTGCAAAAAAAAACATAATGGCATCGTTTATTTGCAACTATTTGAGTTGATTTAAATAATCAAATTTAAAAAAATGCATTTATTCCAATTTCCTAGAATCAGCATAAATGGATGGAAATTTGTATCCATTTTAAATACACAAGTCTTACATTTAGGCCTAAATATTTTGATTTAAATGCAACATATAAATAGAAACAAATAGGCTTCAATTTCTTTATGTAATTTTTAAAATGTATTTTAGGCTGAAATGAAACATCCTCGACAGGTTTCGTGAGATTCGCAGATAAATATTAAATATCATGCTGCACATGCACACATTTTTCTGAACACTGTATGAAATAAGCCTGGGAATAATCACAACAACACCACATCATCGTCAACATGCAGGAGATATTAGCTGGATGTAAAAGTGCTGAGACTCATTCAGCGGGTTTAGCTGTGTGTGTGAGCGAGCACTTCTCTCTGCTGTCGCTCTAAAGCGTGTGAAGTTTAATATGATTTTCCAGATTTATGGCCAGCGGACGGGGAATTCCTCGCCTCTCAGACGCACTTTCACTGAGCGTGCAAATCTAAACCAATGCCATTCAATTTGCTCGCGCTGGCGCTGGACAGAACTGCAGACTAACAGCAAATCACACTGTACCAGAACATAAGCATATTTCTTTTTGATTGATTTCTTGTTATTTCTTTATGGAAGCTAGTTTCCGCCACGGGACAACATTTTGAAAAGATAATTGCCACTTTTGATCTCGCAATTGCAAGTTATAAACATCTCACAGTTCTGACTTTTCTTTCTGACAAAGTTTACATCTCACAGTTCTGACTTCTTTTCTCAGGGGTTTATATCTCGCAATTCTGACTTTTTTTCCTCAGAATTCTGTTTTTTTCTCTCTCTTAATTCTAAGTTTACATCTCACTATTCTGACTTTTGCCCTCAGAATTCTTTTATATCTCGCAATTCTGATTTTTTTCTCTCACTATTATGACTTTTTTTGTTTCAATATTCTAAGTTTACATCTCACTTTTCTTTCAGAATTGTAAGTTTACATCTCACTAGTTTTTTTTTCTTTTTTCTCAGTATTCTAAGTTTAAATCTCACTATTCTGAATTTTTTCTCAGAATTCTACGTTTATATCTCCCAATTCTGAATTTGTTTTAAATTTCTAAGTTTACATCTCACTATTCTTCCTTTTCTTTCAGAATTGTAAGTTTACATCTCACTATTTTTCTTTTTTCAATATTCTAAGTTTACATCTCAATTTTCTGATTTTTTTTCTCCGAATTCTACGTTTATATCTCCCAATTCTGAATTTATTTTAAATTTCTAAGTTTAAATATTGTAATTCTTTCTTTTTTTAAATATTCTAAGTTTAAATATTGTATTTCTTTCTTTTTTAAAATATTATAAGTTTACATCTCACTATTCTTCCTTTTTTTCAATATTCTAAGTTTACATCTCACTATTCTTCCTTTTCTTTCAGAATTGTAAGTTTACATCTCACTATTTTTCTTTTTTCAATATTCTAAGTTTACATCTCACTTTTCTGATTTTTTTCTCAGAATTCTACGTTTATATCTCCCAATTCTGAATTTGTTTTAAATTTCTAAGTTTAAATATCGTAATTCTTTTTTTTCAATATTCTAAGTTTAAATCTCACTATTCTGATGTTTTTTTCAATATTCTAAGTTTACATCTCACTTTTCTGATTTTTTTCTCAGAAATTTTAAACAAATTCAGAATTGGGAGATTAAAACGTAGAATTCTAAGTTTAAATCTCGTAATTCTGACTTTTCTTTCAGAATTCTAAGATTAAATCTCACTATTCTGACTTTTTTCTCAGAATTCTAAGTTGTATACATTTAGTGTTGGACAATGACTTTTTTTAAATGCCATGGCGAAAACAAGCTTCCATGTTTCTTTAATCCATTTTAAATCAAACTTTTATTATTTTTGTCTGCATGTTTATGTTCTTAAATGTTTAAATAGCTGAAATATGACTGTGGATGAAATGTGCTGTATGATAATATTCCAGCACAGCATGTCGGCCTATGCACATGGTGTTGTCTGGATGAAGATGAAGATAACACTGAGTGGGTGAGTGATGAAGAGAACAAGCAGGCGGCGAGGCGGCACTGGCTTCCCACATGCTAAAAGCACATTTCTGACATTCAATTATCCAGAATACTGATGGTGTTTCCCAGCGGACAGAAACTAGCTTCATCATCTGGCTGTTTCTCCTCATTCAGTCTGTTTAATAATCTACCACAGCACACACACTACTCTACACACACATCACAGTAACACCCTGTAATACTGGCAGGAAATCAAACAAATTAATACATACAAGAGAAGGAAAAGAAGATAACACTGTAAATGTAACACTGAAAACAAGAAAAGGCAGTCCATCTGAACCCAGAGGTTCTCCTTCGGTTCGTTTATTCCAGTTTTTTATATGCTAACACAATTCTAAGAGACAGTAGATGTATCAAACGATCATTTAATAATAATACATTTTTATTTAGTTACATATTTTATTCTTAAATAATTAAAATCTATTTAAAAGGTCACTGTATTGTGTAATATTTTAATTATAATACATTTGTAGTTATATATTTTATTCTTTATTTGATTAAAATTCACTCAAAATGTCACTGCATTAATTATGTAATTTTATAAGGACTTTATGACAAAATAATCCCAGTTTATATCTCCCAATACTGGAAAGTCTTTCCCCTGTAAAGCTTCCAGCAGAAACCGAGACGTCTCCCTTCAGAGTCAGTCTGCATGAAGATGAAACGGATCAAATTTGATTAAACAAAAGTGCAGTGAGAATATCCCCGAGATGGAAGCAGCTTTTAAAGCAACCACTAATGCTGTAAGAAACACTTCACATCAGGAGCACGTTTAGATGTGGGTTAGTGGAACTACTGGGGGATTGGTGGATGGAAGTTCATAAACACAAACAAAAACATGATCATGTTGGGCCGATGGGGTAAATCTGATGAAAGCACGTCACATTTCACTCAAAAAAATCAATTACACTTTGTATAAATTAAATTAATTACAAAAATGTTGTGCATTGTCTCATTATTAATAACAATGAATTTTTTTTGTTTGTAGTTCTCATTATTCTTAATGGCGATTCTCATTAATGTTTACTAATATCAGCATTTTTATTAATATCAGCATAAATTATAACAAACACTACCATGACGTATAAACACTTTGCCAATTAAATAAATTAGCATTATTTTTTTTTCACCATTACTATGAGATTTTTGGTTGAAAATGTGTGTTTTTTTGGGGGGGGGGGGGGGATATGACCTGAACATCATTTCACGCCCACAGATATTTTCTTTATAACTCACAAATGAGATTTTAATCAGCTATTTAAACAATCTAATGCAATTAATTAGCAGATTAACATAGTAACCCTGCTTAAACCAGCATAAAGTGGTTAGTTGGTCTGGTTTGATTACAGTACATTAAGGAATAAAAAAAATGTGCAAATGTATCCATTGGTTGTGTCTTTTGTGTTCATCATGTGAAAAGGTTTGTGAAACTGGGGAACCACAAGCAACATAACTTACCAGTTTTGGAAATGTTGTTTTGAATTTATTGCACCAGTGTGTAAGACTATGTTGTAGTGTGTGTGTTGTAAGGGCTTGTGTGTGATGTCTGAGGGCAAGGTGAGTGAATGTAGAGCTTCATTTTGACCTGAAAATAGGATGTTTGGGGAACTGGGAGAGACGTTATGGATTTGTGTTTAGTGTTTTGAGAAAATGAGGCATAGTTTGAAGAAATGTGTTTAGGCAATCGAGAAAAACTGTAATAAAATGTTCTTCGCACTAAGAAAAAACACAGTAGGTCTTTTGAGAACTGATCACTGAAAGGTTCTTTGGGGAAGCAAAAACGGTAAAATCAACTTTTAAAAAACTTTATTTTTAAGAGTGTTTGACCTTAACACCACCTCAGGCTGGTTTAAGAAAAGACTTGTGAAAGTGTCGGTTTAATATTTGTATTTCTGTCCTCAGCAAATTCCCTATTTTCTATTTTGTTTTTGTGAAACTTCCTGTCTCTGAGCATAAAAAGAGAGAAAAGGCCTCTGGAAATGGAGCATTCACAGATGTGACAGAGAGACGAGTATATCTTACCCTCATGCCTTCAAACCGGGACAGCGCTCGCAGCGGTCTGAGCGCTCTGAGCGTTCGCAGAGATTTGATGGCAGCAAAGTCGGAGTATCCGAGTGTGTTTGCTACGAGGCTTACTAGAGACACCTATGAGTGACACAGAGCCGAGGACAAAGAGAAGATACAAATGCAGCGTTAATAAAACACACCTGCGACAGTCCTGAGGAAGGAAAACACACGCTTCTTCTCTGTGCTGGGAGGAAAAATTAGGATTAATCGGGATTCGTTTTCTTGGAAACCCAGTTTCAGCAATCAAAGCCGGATCTGTCAGTGATAAATGTTGCTTTAAACGGCGTGGGTCATTGTTTTCTCCCGACTCTTTGACCTGTTAAGGACTGAAGGGCAGTTTAGTGGGCATCTTTGAGCCGTCTACTGAGTGCACTCAGACTCGGGCCCGTTCGGAGCGGGTCTTACCCTCATCCCAGCAAAGCGAGAGACGGCGCGGAGAGGCCGGAGCGCCCGGAGAGTCCGGAGAACACGCATGGTTCCGATTTGGTCATAATTGAACGCACTTGCCACCAGACCAATCACTGAAACCTGTATGAATTGAATTCGTTTAGTTAGAGTTTCTCATGAATTTCAAATTATTCATATTAATCAAATGGGAATTTCAATGCCAATGTAAATTAATTTCATGTGCATTAAGCAGTTTTAAACGCACTTGATTTTATATATTCTAAATATTATAATTTTATACATTTTTATATTCAAATATGATCAAATCTTCTCTAAGAATCTTTCACTATTAATTTACAATACATAAAATATTTTGAACCTAAAATATAATATTCACTACAAATTAAATGTAAAAATATTTCAATGCCAAAGTAAATGCATTTCATGTGCATTCAGCAGATTTGAAAGTACTTGATGTAATATATTCTAAATATTATAATTGTGTAAATTAAATTTCATTTTCAGATATAATAAAAAATCTTCTAAGAACTTTTGACTTATTAATTTACAATACATCAGATATTTTGAACCTAAAATATGAGTTCACTACAAATTAAATTTAAAAAGTATTTCAATGCCAAAATAAATTTGATTTATTTCATATTATTCTAATAGGAAAAATGTAAAAGACATTAAAATGACTTGTGTCTAAAACATATATAAATATAGATTACTATATAAATTAAATCCTTTTTTAAAAACAAGTAAATTTTAAGATTTTGGGCTATTTGGCTTTTCACAATGTGTTGTTTCAGATTAAAGACATCCAAAATGTACTTTTAAGTGTTTATTTTATTGTTATTGATCTATTTGTGTCTGTAGATTTCAATTTCAATTCATATATTTAAAGGCCGTTTTCACAAAATGAGTTTTTTTCTCCACTTCAGAAGCACTTATATTCACCAAAATTTACAGTTTTATCCCTATCTATATTCTGAAGGTTTTTACTGAGGGTTTTTTTTATATATCATTTGCCTCATTTTTTACAACATTTTATTCCTGAAATCATGTTGAAAATTAAGTACTTTCTGTCTGTTGACAGTTTTTTCTGATTTATGGAGTGATAAAAAGAGAAATCAAAAATCCCCTCAGTAAAAAACGTTAACTCTAATATGTTAACCAAATCAAATTAGTATTTTAAACCTGTTTTTATCCAATGTTCAGATATTTGTTCTGGAATTGTATGCATATTTACTTAGAAAATGCATATTTCCGAAAACTTGTAACACAAATTTTTTTTTGTTGAAATTCTTTCTGTTCTAAAAACATACATTTTAAGCACATTTTCTACATTTCATGTATTTCAGGTGAAGGTGAAGTGTGTAATTTCTCCAACACTTCCATCCCCAAACAGATACGAGAACGTATTTTAAAGTATTTTTACCTTTCACATCACATCTTTAGAACTTAGTTTCAAATTCACAGCCCTCCTCACCAGTATAAGTATTTAACCACATATATAAAACTCAAATCCATATTTATAAAAGCACAGTACAGTAATGATTATTCCATATACACTATGAAACATTACAGTGCAGTATCTGAACAGTGATGCAGTTGTGGTTGTTTTTGCTCTTTGGTCACAGTAACAAATGGCATTTATAATTGAATAGATAAAGAATTCTCTACCAAAAATATAGAAATGCAGATTAGAAAACTGAAATAATGAGAAAAATACTGAACTGCTACAATGATCTATTGTAGTAATTATCCTGAATTAACCCCTACATTTTTTTTTGGATAATTATTCTATAAACATTAAAAATGCTTTTTTTGGACTAACTCTTTCAAAGGAAACAACAAATTATAGATTTTTTTAAAATTAATTTAATGTGCATTTAAAAGCACTCAATATATACAATTAACCTATATGAATTCAATACTTTGAACCTAAACCCTTAATATTTTAAAAGTTGTGCATAAATTGATATATAATCAGCTAACCCAAATATGTACATACTTTAAGTATGAATACCTACAAATACTAATGAGATTGTGATCATGAATAAAATAAAGAAGAAAAAAAAATGATTCATTTAATGTGCACTTAACACTTTAAAAGCACTCAATATTAAAATTAACCTATATGAATTCAATACTTTGAACCTAAACCTTTAATATTTTATAAGTTGAGCATAAATTGATATAGATTCAGCTAACCCAAATATGTACATACTTTACGTATGAATACCTACAAATACTAATGAGATTGTGATGTACTGAAATACAGGACCAAAACAAACAGCACCGTATCACTGGACTGCATCTGGAGTGCGAACAACAGCAAAACAATATGACAATTATTATAAATGATCTTTTGATTACCCTCAGAAAATGCTGAAACGCATTTATTTGATTATAACCTAAAAGTTGATCGCTGTAAAACTGGCCTCATTCAATCTTCCTGAGATTTGAAATGTTTCATAATAAAGCTCTATGGCTGTTATTCACATGCAGTTAGACGCTGGTAAAAGTAAGCTGATGCACTTACATCCACGATGAGAAAGTCCAGCCAGCACCAGTAGTTGGTGAAGTACTTCTTGAAACCGTAGGCGATCCACTTCAGACTCATCTCTAAGATGAAGATGTAGGTGAAGATCTTGTCTGCGTATTCAAGCACCACTTTGACCACTTTCCTCTGTTCAATGTAGATGTCTTCAAATGCCTTTCAACAGAAGAAGCAGTGTGTTAGGAAAGCACACACACACACACACAGGACAGGGTGAGGAAGACTTTCATCTGTCAGTATTACACACTGATGAAGACGGAAAAGCTACAAAATATGACAGAGAGCAGCGTGAGCAAGCGGTGTTTAGATCCCGATGAGCATGTTATAAAGAAAGAAAGTCACTCGGGTTTGTGAGATATTATTATTGTCTTTATTAATATTTTGACTTTTATGTTCCCTATCGGTCAGTCACTACAACGTAGGTCAGACTGACCAATAGGAATCTCGCTAGAGAGGCCAATCTACTTCGAGTGAAACTAAAACAAGCCAATGCACATTGGCATGCAATCATTTGCATCAGCTGCGCGTCCTCGTCAGCGTGGGTATTTAACAGCAGCTGTTATGATTGCACGCTAGCTTTTTGCTTCGGAGCCAAACGCTTCATGTTAAACCTACAGAGTGTGAAACTTGGCAAGCCTTCGTTGGATCTCTCCTTGTTCGGTGCGGGCGTTACAGCACGGCAGCGCGAGCAGTCTTGTGTCCTCTCTCTTCTGTCTGTCTTTTTTGTTTTTTGTTTTTTTGAGCAAATTCAAAAAAGCTGTTTTAACAGCTGGTAAGGTGCGCAGTTCAGCGCTCAAAGGCTGTTCTCACAGCCGGTAAGACCTGCCAGCGAGAGAGAGAGACAGCGCGCAGACGGGTGCACATTCCCGTCTGTGTTCGCAGTGGCTGTTCCCCTGCGTGCTTCAGCACCAGTGAGAGTAGTCCCTAAAAGAGCTTACACAGATAGACAGCGTCTTTAAAAAAAAAAAAAAAAAAGATGACTTTCTATCTGTGTGTTTCTGGATGCGGTCGTTACCTGGGCTCACAGGATGGTCACAAGCGCTGCCTCGTGCGTCTGGGCATTGAACACGCTGAGGCAGCGTTTGTGGATGAGTCATGTACCCATTGTGGGAAGATGACCATCGCGGAGCTACGGTCGAGACTCCTGTTCCTGCAAAGGGGCGGAGTCCCCGTGCCTCTGCCTCGTTCCAATCCTCCTCAGAGGGTTGCTTCGGGCGGGGGCGCGGGTGACCTGAGGATCACGGTGAGCGCGTCTCCTTCGGGGAACCAACCCCCTAGGAGCCCTCACCCCTCTCATGCTCCGCAGCCAGTTGAGCTTCCATTGGAGAAAGCTGGACCATCCTCGAGGTGTGTACCGGTTGTCTCCTTTGGGGCTCCCAGTGACCAGATGTCGATCGCTGCATCGGAGGGTGGGTCAGACCTCTCTGCGGACGACGACTCGGCACCGCTGCCTCCTTCGGGGGTGCCAGCGGTGCCTGAGACGGACCCGGAGATGATGACCATGCTCTCCCGGGCCGCCAACGGGGTCGGGCTCGTGTGGAATCCTCCACCGTGTCCCGAACCCTCGAGGTTGGATGATTGGTATCTCGGGGTGGCGCGCGCTGGTTCTCAGCAACCCACCCCAGTGCCTTTCTTCCCGGAAGTGCATGAGGAGCTTACGGGAACGTGGACGGCACCTTTTACTGCCAGAAACCGTTCCGGTGGCTCCTCCTCCCTCACCACCCTTGATGGCGGGGCAGCTAAGGGATACGCGCGCATCCCGCCGGTGGAGCGGGCCGCTGCAATGCAGCTGTGCCCTAACTCCACTCGGCGCGGAGAACCGTGTCTTCCTTCCCGGGCCTGTAGGTACTCGTCGGACCTATTCGACGAGGCTTACAAGGCCTGTGGGGAAGCTGCCTCTGCCATGCACGCCATGGCGTTGCTGCAGGTCCATCAGGCCAAGGCACTGAAGGACCTGCACGAGGGTGGTCATGATCCACAAGTTCTCCAGGAACTTCGTGCCGCAACGGACCTCGCGCTTCGTGCGACGAAGGTCACCGCGCGGTCAGTGGGTCATGCGATGTCCACCTTGGTGGTCCAGGAGCGCCATCTCTGGCTGTGTCTGGCAGACATGAGTGAGGCTGAGAAGCTCCGGTTCCTCAACTCCCCCGTGTCCCAGACCGGCCTCTTCGGCGACGCGGTCGAGAACTTCGCCCAGCAGTTCTCGGCTGTACAAAAGCAGACTGAGGCCATCAAGCATATCCTGCCGCGGCGGTCAGCTGCTGCCTCCAACCCACCGCCTGCGGCTCCTCAGTCTGCTCGTCGCCGGGGGCGTCCTCCTGCGTCTGCCCCTGCTCCCGCGCTGCAGCAGCAGCCTCCACCTAAACGGCGCCGTGGAGCCAGTCGCAGGCAGGCCGCCCCGCCCGTCCAGGCCCCAGCCAAGAAGGGTGGCAAAGCCAGAGGTAAGCGGCCCCAGGACGGGCGACCCGGAGATGGAGGGGACTGCTCTCCAGGAGACTTTCCCCCGGAAGAGGGCCGGGTGGAAAATCCTGTGTTTCGTTTTGTTCCGCCGCTGGCCTTAAAACCAGCGGTACCCAAATTTTCAATAAAAGAGCAGTTTCTACCATCTCTGGGTCCGAAGAGGACCCGGAGAGCAGTGGGGGGACAGAATCCTCACCACTCTCATCCGCCTCCTCTGTCGCCAGTGAGCAGCAGTGTGCAGTTCGAGAACGCCACCGAGCCGCCTCCTGCACCTCCTGCCCCGTGGAACCAGGTAAGTGCTGCACAGCACACACAGACCCTGCTACGGGCCGCCTCCCAGAGAGAGCCTCCCGAGCCACGTCCCTGTGTTCCACCTCGCTGCCCCACTCCGGGTACGCCTACAGTCCCTTTGGTCCCGCTTGCACGGTCTCTGAGAGCCTGGTTAGCGCTCCCCAGTCCGTCTCGCTGGCTCATTCGGACCATCAGGCTCGGCTATGCGATTCAGTTCGCCCGGCGTCCCCCCAAGTTTCGGGCCATCTACTCCACTACAGTGAGAGCAGCCGATGCCCATGTCTTGCGTGCGGAGATCGCAGTCCTACTGGCGAAGGACGCGATAGAGCCGGTCCCTCCAGCCGATATGAGGTCAGGGCACTACAGTCCCTACTTCATTGTACCCAAGAAAGGTGGTGGGTTACGACCAATCTTGGATCTGCGAGTTTTGAATCGGAGCCTCCACAAGCTACCGTTCAAAATGCTCACGCAGAGACGCATTTTCGGATGCATCCGTCCCCAAGATTGGTTTGCAGCGATCGACCTGAAGGACGCGTACTTTCATGTCTCGATTCTTCCTCGACACAGGCCGTTTCTGCGCTTTGCGTTCGAGGGTCGAGCATATCAGTACAAGGTCCTGCCCTTCGGGCTGTCCCTGTCTCCCCGTGTCTTCACGAAAGTCACGGAGGGGGCCCTTGTTCCCATGAGAGAACAGGGCGTTCGCCTCCTCAACTATCTCGACGACTGGCTTATACTAGCACACTCTCGAGATCAGTTATGCGAACACAGGGACCTCGTGCTCACGCACCTCAGCCAGTTGGGCCTTCAGGTCAACTGGGAAAAGAGCAAACTCGCCCCTGTGCAGAGGATCTCTTTTCTCGGTATGGAGTTGGATTCGGTCGCACAGACAGCGCGCCTCACAGAGCAGCGCGCTCAGTCGGTGCTGAACTGCTTGAACACGTTCAAAGGCAGGACAGCGGTCCCACTGAAATTTTTTCAGAGGCTCCTGGGGCATATGGCAGCGGCAGCAGCGGTAACTCCGCTCGGCTTGCTTCATATGAGACCGCTTCAGCACTGGCTTCACGGCCGAGTCCCGAGATGGGCGTGGCATCATGGCACTCACCGGGTGGCAATCACACCAGCCTGCCGCCAGACCTTCAGCCCGTGGTCAGACCTCTCGTTCCTTCGGGCAGGAGTCCCCTTGGAACAGGTCTCCAGGCATGCTGTGGTATTCACAGATGCCTCTGCCACCGGCTGGGGTGCCACGTACAACGGGCATGCAGTATCAGGGGTGTGGACGGCTCCCCAACTGCATTGGCACATCAATTGCCTCGAGTTGCTAGCAGTACATCTCGCTCTGAGCCGCCTGAAAAGGCCGCTACAGGGCAGGGACGTGCTGGTCCGTACGGACAACACTGCGACCGTGGCGTACATCAACCGACAAGGTGGTCTACGCTCCCGTCGCATGTCGCAACTCGCCCGCCATCTCCTCCTCTGGAGTCAGAAGCATCTGAGGTCGCTTCGAGCCATGTATGTCCCTGGCGTGCTCAACCGTGTGGCCGACGAGCTATCACGAGCTGTGCTTCCGGGAGAATGGCGACTCCACCCCCAGGTGGTTCAGCTGATCTGGAGAGAGTTCGGAGAGGCTCAGGTAGACCTGTTTGCCTCTTCAGAGACCTCCCATTGCCAGCTGTTTTACTCCCTGACCGAGGGAACACTCGGCACGGACGCACTGGCACACAGCTGGCCCCGGGGCCTCCGCAAATATGCGTTTCCCCCAGTGAGCCTACTTGCACAGACACTGTGCAAAGTCAGGGAGGACGAGGAGCAGGTCCTTCTGGTGGCTCCCTATTGGCCCACCCGGACTTGGTTCCCAGAACTCATGCTCCTTGGGACAGTCCCTCCCTGGCCCATTCCTCTGAGGAAGGATCTTCTGACTCAGAGACGGGGCACCCTATGGCACCCGCGTCCAGACCTCTGGAAACTCCATGTCTGGTCCCTGGACGGGACGCGGAGGTTCTAGGTGACTTACCCCCTGAGGTACTTAACACCATCACTTCAGCACGGGCGCCGTCCACGAGACGTGTTTACGCCCTGAAGTGGAACCTGTTCGTCGAGTGGTGTTCTTCTCGCCGAGAAGACCCCCGGAGATGTTCGATAGGGTCTGTGCTTTCCTTCTTGCAGCAAGGGTTGGAGCGAAGGCTGTCTCCCTCCACCCTCAAAGTACATGCTGCCGCTATTTCAGCTTATCACGACCACATAGATGGCAAAACAGTGGGGAAGCACGACCTGGTCGTCAGGTTTCTTAGGGGGGCGAGACGATTAAATCCTCCTCGACCCCCCTCCATACCCTCTTGGGATCTTTCCCTGGTGCTTCGAGCACTTCAGGATGTTCCCTTTGAGCCTCTGCAGTCAGTAGACTTAAAGCTTCTTTCCATGAAGACTTTGTTACTGGTTGCACTGGCCTCTGTCAAGAGGGTAGGAGACCTGCACGCATTTTCGGTCGACGAATCGTGCCTAGAGTTCGGGCCGGGTGACAACCATGTGGTACTAAGACCCCGGCCTGGCTATGTGCCCAAGGTTCCTACCACTCCCTTCAAAGACCAGGTAGTGAACCTGCAAGCGCTGCCTTTGGAGGAGGCAGACCCAGCCCTGGCTTTGCTCTGTCCCGTTCGCGCTCTGCGTATGTACGTGGACAGAACTCAAAGCATCAGGACCTCAGACCAGCTCTTGTCTGTTACGGAGGCCAGCAGAGGGGAAAGGCTGTCTCCAAGCAGAGGATGGCCCACTGGATAGTGGATGCCATCGCCTTGGCTTACCAAGCTCAAGGCGTGCCCTGCCCGCTCAGGTTGCATGCACACTCCACGAGAGGCGTTGCATCCTCCTGGGCGCTGGCACGTGGCTCCTCGCTAACAGATATCTGTAGAGCTGCGGGCTGGGCGACACCTAACACGTTCGCTAGATATTATAGCCTACGTGTAGAGCCGGTCTCCTCCCGTGTTCTCACCCTAAACGGGTAGAAGCACCGAGAGGCGCGGCTCTGTCGGCTTGCTGCACCCTACTGTGCACCCTTATTGCTCCAGAGTGAAAAACCTGTTGAGTCCTCCAAAAAACCCCTCGGCCCGGACATGGCGGAGCGTCCAGGTGCCAGGCCTTTATCCGCTGAATCCTTGAGAACCGGATCTGGGCTGGGTTCCATATGTGTGACCCTATGGGGATCCCATATGTGTATATTTTCCACGGCTGCTCCTAACGGAAGCCTGTGTCTTTCCCTTGGGCTAAGTCACCCACTATCTCATATGTAGTACAGCCTTCGGGCTAGTCCATATGTATTCCCCACATAACTCCTTGAAGTAAGTGGCTTCCGCAGCGTCCTCCTTCCTAACTGAAGGGCACGCTTTCCCAGTGTTATCCAATAATCTCACTGTATGGGTTACTACGGAACAACAGTGACAGATACACTCTGTGTGTAGCCTCCTCCTATCGTCCTTCTAGGCAAGAAGGTGTAGAGGCTTGCATGGGGCGCTGGATGGGGTGCAGCAGCTGTGGCGCTTTGGTAGGGATTCCTATTGGTCAGTCTGACCTACGTTGTAGTGACTGACCGATAGGGAACGTCTCGGTTACATATGGTAACCCTCGTTCCCTGAGGGAGGGAACGGAGACGTAGGTCCCGTCGCCACATCTGCTGCCGCCCGCTGGGGCGGCCAGCTTTTTCAGGTTTGGCTCCTCAGCAAAAAACTAGCGTGCAATCATAACAGCTGCTGTTAAATACCCACGCTGACGAGGACGCGCAGCTGATGCAAATGATTGCATGCCAATGTGCATTGGCTTGTTTTAGTTTCACTCGAAGTAGATTGGCCTCTCTAGCGAGATTCCTATTGGTCAGTCTGACCTACGTCTCCGTTCCCTCCCTCAGGGAACGAGGGTTACCATATGTAACCGAGACGTTTTCTGTTATCAATCAGCTCTGCTTTTTCCATTTGAAAAAAGAAGTCTTTATTCATTTTTATTTCAGTTTTGGTTTGAGTTATTTTAGTACATCAAGTTAAACTACATGAAAATGAGAAATGTTTCTAGATGAAAAAATAAATTTGATTTGATTTCAGTTCATTTTTATTTTATTTTATGGTTATAGTTTTAGTTAATGATAATAACCCTGGTTTTGACGAGTGTTAATTTAGTATGATTGAGATAATAACATTTTTATTGTATTCATTTTTATAAATATTTTAAATGTTTCTTTTTAATTAGTAATTTAGTTGTGTTTTCTTTCTTTAAGTATGTCTTAGTTTTAATTAATTTTAAATAATATAATACATAATAATATATATTGTTCAGTTAACGATTGTTTTATTTCAAGCGACAAAAATGTTTAGTTTTTTTATGATTTTAGCTTTAGTTAACTATATACTATTCCAGGTCTGGACCAACATTTTGAGCAAATGATACGTTTTTATTGTTGCCTGATGTATTTCCCTCTGTGTTAAGTGTGTTTGTCTGAGCGCTTCTGCTGCACATACGACGTCCAGGCAAACATCTGCGTCCACCAGACTCTCCACTGGTTTTTGCCGACTCTGCAGTTTCTCATTTTCTGCTTACTTTCTGTTTTCCTGAGTAATCCTTCAAGTGCACGTCTGAAAGAACAGCTGCCCGCTGAAGCTGCTGGTAAATGCCACTAAAATACCAGCGGCTCGACACACACCTGGCACCCGCGCGCGAGACAACACTGACATTCGGCCCTCTCTGGGAGTCACACACACACAGGGTCTTTAAGGAAATCACCAGTGTTATATAACATTATGCAGTGGTGGGAATATATTTCTTTGCTCTGGCATTTACTGTTTTCTGTGTTGTGCATAATCTTACAAAGTCAGAACTGGTAATGCTTAAAGTCAACATGAAATCAACATTGCTTCTCAGTGCATCTTACTGTCATGCATCATCAGTGCATGTTATAATAAACCGAATTATATCATATTACAGTATAATAACATTCCTTCATTAATGCATTAAACCATTATATAATGCTTAATGTTAGTAGTTATTGCACATGAACTGAACACATATACACTACTGTTCAAATGTTTGGGGTTGGTGAGATTTTTTAATGTTTTAAAAAAAAAAGTCTGCATTTATTCAATTAAAAATACAGTAAAAACAGTAATATTGTGAGATATTATTACAATTTCAAATCAGTGTTTTCTATGTGAATATATTTTAAAATGTAATTTATTCCTGCGATCCAAAGCTGATTTTTTAGCATCATCACTTCAGTCTTCAGTGTCACATGATCCTTTCATGATTATTATCAATGTTGAAAAAAAGTTCATATATTTTTTATAGGGCTGTCAAACGATTAATCGCGATTAATCACATCCAAAATAAAAGTTTGTGTTTACATAATATATGTGTGTGTACTGTGTATAATTATTCTGTATATAAATGCACACACGTATATATTTAAGAAAAATATGTTATTTATATATAAAATGTTTACATTTATATAAAATATACATTATATATAGGCTACATTCAGTCTATATACAGTATATACATGCAAATATTTCTTAAATACACATGCATGTGTGGGTATTTATGTATTAAAAATAATTATACACAGTACACACACATATATTATGTAAACACAAACTTTTATTTTGGATGCGATTAATCGCGATTAATCGTTTGACAGCCCTAACGTTTTTAATGGAAACCGTGATAGATTTAGATTTTTCAGGATTCTGTGATGAAAAGAACAGCATTTATTTGAAATATAAATATACTGTCACTTTTGATCAATTTAATGTATCTTCGCTGAATTAATTTCTCTTTTAAAAAAAAATCATATAATCATCCATATATAATTTTCTTATATGAAACTATTTTAATGCACATTATCTAATGAGCCAATTATTATTATGCATTAAGAATTAATGCAATAATGAAAGTGTTACTGAAAGTCAAATTTTTGAGCAATAACTGCAAGAATGCGCTGCGTTTCAGTCTCACTGTCGTCCTTTTCACGCGATAAACCTCGAAAAACACACAAACGTCCGGCGACAAATGAATACCAGTGTTAGTTTAGTCCTAAACCGAGGCTGTGACTGGGATTATAACACGTGTGGTGTAGATTAACGTACGCTGACATCTGCACGTTTCCAGTCCGTGAGGGAAAGCTGTCCTGAGGTCAGTGAAGCAAGCAAACCAACCAGTGTGATTATCTGATGTCAGCCAGTCTTCACTGACTCTTTAAGCAGACACACTTCTCTGCTCGGGTCAGTTTTTGCTTTCATAACATGTGACTTTACGGTTTGTTCATACTGTATATCATTTGCCAGATTTATATAACATTCATGTTTTTATAATATGTATTTTCTGACTTATGGAGTGATAAAAAGAGAATACAAAATCTCCTCTGTAAAAACCTTTACCTCGAATATTAAACAATTATCAAAATTAAACATTCATTTTGAACCTCTTTGTATCCAATGCTCAGATTGAAGCTGTTCCGGAAATGTATGCAAATTAATGCATATTTAATTTGATAATGCATCATTTGCATATTTAAGCATAACGCAGATTTTCATGTCTTTCTTTCTTCAGTCGAAAAGAAATGAAGCTTTTTGATTTTGTTGCTGCGTAACACGAGAATGAACCTCGCTGGACTGTCAATAGAGGGACAGAAATCTCTTAGATTACATTAAAAATATCTTAATTCATGTCTATTATTAAGAAATAATTCATATAGTCAATCTGCTAAAATTATTTTAAAAATGTGTAATTAATTCATTTGTTAAGATATGTATTATGTTAAACATAGTTAAATTCCCTTATAGTGAAAATACAAGTCTGGTGATAAAAGCTAATTCTTTTAAGACTTATTTGCTATGGTGTAAAATAGTATTAGTAAAAAGAAATGGTATTGTGCTAATGCTTACCAAATTAAACCCGTATAAACTGTTATGTACAGTATGAGATTTCAGTGATTACATGTATGTGCATTGCTGTTTACTTAAGGTTTGTTGTAAATATTTACACTGGTTTGTTGTGTGGTTTTAAAGGTTTTTCACCTACTGAAATTCTGCAATAAAATGAGAGAAGGCAACTTAAAGGGTTAGTTCACCCAAAAATGAGAATGATGTCATTAATGACCTCCGTTCATCTTCGGGACACAGTCCTTAAGTGTCACCGCCCCACCGGTGGGCCCAAATCTATTACATTTTTAAAACAGTAATATCCTATAAACCTAAACTAATCTTGACAAACTAAATATCATTTGAAAGCTTACAATCTCTAGTTTCCATATTTGGTGATTGATTTTCAAAATTTATTACAGAGGCGCCATAATTTATCAATTTGAAACGAATATTTTCATACTCCTAAACCGTGTTTAGACCTTTATTTTGAAATAGTGATGAACATGAAAAATCATGAAAGAAGGGTAGAAACCTCCGTTTGTTTTCATGCCAAGAGTTCAAAAGATAGCATCCATTCAATTATTTTAGAAAAAAAGGTCTGACATATTTTTTAAATATTAAGAAATAAATTATAGATTCACCATTTGTGATGTGGCAGCGAGCTATAACGCACATACTTGTACTTTTTATGTGTTTCTTAGAGGTTGAATTCATATCAAAATCTGCCAAACTTCTCATATTACTTCTGAATAGGATGTCTACTTCATAAATTGTATGAAAATTGTGAAAATAATGGTTCATATCACTCAAAACACATGGAAATGGAGGCGCCCTTATATGGGCAGTAATGGAGTCCGGTCGTGCCCTAGTGGAAGCGTTCGGTACTGCGCCCAAACAAAAATCTCACTGAAAGCTCATTTTTTGAGATATCAACCTAAAATTTGAAACTCAACTTGTTCAGATTTTTTACTTTGATTTTTTTTTGCAGTTTTAGAGTCGCCCAGGTTTTGAAAATATATATTTTCTATAAAATATGAATAATTCAATTTTTTACATTGTACATTTTCATAAACTCAAACTTCTATAACTTTTTTTCTGTTTCACTTTCTTAATTTATTTCACTTCTACAAAAATCTGCCAAATGTCTTCTTTAAAACGAGACCAATCTTACATCTATATTCCAAAGCATTCTTGAATTACAACCATTTAAGTTTGAAATGTGCATTTTCATGTATATTCAAAAAAAGGGGGGTGACACTTAAAGGGTTTTAAGATATTTTAGATTTAGTCCGAGAGCTTTCTGTCCCTCCATTGTAAATGTGTGTACGGTATACTGTCCTTGTCCAGAAAGGAAATAAAGACATCATCAAAGTAGTCCATGATCCTCCAGACCGCAGAACCGGAAGACAATACAATGCTGAATAAAGTCCTAGTTTTTGTTATTTTTGGACCAAAATGTATTTTCGATGCTTCAACACACTCTAACTAACCCACTGATGTCACATGGACTACTTTGATGATGTCTTTATCTCCTTTCTGGACAAGGACAGTATACCGGACATACATTTACAATGGAGGGACAGAAAGCTCTCGGACTAAATCTAAAATATCTTAAACTGTGTCCTGAAGATGAACGGAGGTCTGACGGGCTTGAGGGAGAGTCATTAATGACATTTGGGTGAACGAACCCTTTAAGCCTCATTGTTGTGAGTGGAATCCAGTGTTATTCAGAAGTAAGGATCCCTTTTAAAGTGTGGGACCCGTGCAGCTTATAACACTTGACAGTGTTTGGAAGATGAACATAAGTCTTACAGGAGTGTGTGTGAGTAATAGGGCTGTCACTTTTAATTCGAACATGACGTGAAATATCCGTAATCGAACTATAAATAAACTAACCGGTTTTTAAAATGCCATGTTTAGCGCATTTTTTACAGTCTATGATTTAGACCGTTTGTTTTTTATTTTATTGTTTGCCATCTCATCCAGTAGCGGGCACTCTAAACGTATTGTAGCGTAAGCTCATGACCAAATCAAGCGAATAATAGCCAATAGCCACCCTGTTTTGAAAATGGAAGATATAACGCACAGAACGGCCAGCCTGAGCGGACAATTTCTACCCCAACTCATCTGAAAAGTATTGTCTGGAAATGGACAATCGATTGATGAATCCGAACACGGTGTTTACATGAACGATACATAAAGTAATGTGCGCGTTATATGTCACAAGATTCAAATCGGAATTGATTTTTTTGACATGCGCGCACTGCACGAATATGCCGCTGTTCGCGCATAACTATTCTCCTCTATTGGTTCTTTATTTGTTTTAAACAGCAGACTTAATATTTATCCGTCTCTGGTCATGATTTGGAGACAATGAGCATGGTTTGCCGTGCTGCTTATATTGATCACGGAGTAAAACCCCTGCGCCCAAAACCAGTCGTCTGTGGATGAGAATCTGAAACAAGCACTGGTGGGACGTTGTCCTGCTCCACTTCACAGTGAAATGAGATTTTTTTAATAACGGAACACTCATTTATATGGCACTTTGTTTAACAGGAAGAACAGCTCGCTCCGTGCGTAAAACGTCATTGCACATGCGCAGTCCTTTTAGTTTCGGTTTTCAATCCGATCAACTGTTACATGTTCTCTCGCTCGGATTACAAAAGGAGTAAACCATCGGATCGATTAAGGTGTTTACATGAAGGTTTTTTAGTCCGATTGAGCCGTCAATCCGATTATAAGGGTACATGCAAAGACGCGCAAATGTGTGCCAGGCACGTGTGCGCGCTCCGAGCGCGTGTTCTCCACCGCGGAGAACATCGTCAATAAAAGGAGAGCCGCACTTGATCCAGATCAAGTTGATAAATTGGTGTTTCTAGCAAACAATATTAGGAAATTAATTAGGCTAGGCTATATAGGCCTTACTCCTGCTGCTGTTTAAGTTGTCACGTTATTGTTTGTGCCGTGCTGTTCCGCTTCAGTTTTTCCCCATGTAGCGCCTAATTTTGTGATTGGCTATGCATACTGGCACTTCATATAGATTAAGTTGAAAACCTGCTGTTTAAAACATTAAGTCAAAAAAAAAATTTCAGACAGGCGTGAGTCCTGTTTATGACTGTCAGACTGTTAATAAATGTGTGATCTCCGTTACGGTGGGGTTTTTTTGTTGTTGTTTTTTGGTGGGTGGGCGGGGCTCGTAGATATTCGAATATATTCGAATACATTGCTTGATATTCGATATCCGTTCGAATTTGATTTTTCTCAAAAGTGACAGCCCTAGTGAGTAATGATGATTTCTGAGTGTAAAGTGCATGTAGAGATGAAGCTCACGAGCGCTCCACTGCTGAGGAGGATCATGAAGATGATGAAGGTCTCGAACCAGCTGTGCTCCACGATCTGGTAACACGTCTTCCTCAGACGCCACCAGGCCCGGCCCAGACCCTCCGACGTGTTGATGTCACAGCACTTAAAGTGGCGGACACACACTGGGGGAAAACATTAGCATTAATATCAGTGATTATTCATTTCTTAACAAACAAGTATGCATTACTTCAATGAGCTCATTTTTATTCATATTTTGATTTAGCTTTTATTTTCATAGTTATATTTTTAGTGTTCATGTTCATTTTTGTATACAATTTTTTTGTCATTTCGTTATATGCTTTTGTCGTTTTATTAATTTTTTTTATATTGTTACTTAGATTTAATTACATTTTTGTTTATTTCCAGTCAACAATTTTAGTGATTCAACTTGGCAAGGCAACATTTAAAATTTTAGTTTAAGTTTTCCAACTAATATTTTTATTTTATTATTTTATTAAACTTTTTATTTATTTATTAAACTTTTTATTTTATATATATATATATATTCTAAATATTTTACAGAAATATTTTATTTTATTTAATCTTAATTTCAATTAACGTAAATGTTGATCAGCTCACTGTGTGTGTCCTTCAACTAAAAAGTAATAAAATATTAAATAATGTAACTAAATGATAAATAATAACATATTAAAACATTAACAAAAAGTTCTCAAACTAATTCTATGAAGTAAAATGTATTGTGTACAAATATCATGGATTTTTAAAAAATCCTTTTTGTTTGAGTATACTGAGGTCCGTGCTATGACATCATTTCCTGTTGTGTGTTTTTGTCACATGACAACGAAATGATTCCTGGAGACTAAATGAATAAATGTAAATGGCTACGACACACTGACTAAATATTACTAGTATTTAAAACAAAACTGCTTCACTTCTTTAGCTTTTAAATCAATTATACTGAATTGAAGAATACGCCAAACTACTTTATATTTTCTAATACAATAATAGATTATCCGCGCATCGATCGCCAGTAATTCAGACCATAAGTGAGAAGCAGAAACTCGTTTTGCTGACTTTTCCACTTTCAAAACCTCTTTGTTCAAATCAACATTTGAGAACGCGACTTCAAAAGAGTTCAAAGAGCTTGAAAACACTCCAGAAGATCACAGATGCAGTGAAACGTGGAGATCGATGTCTGTGCAACACACACACACGTCAGTGAGGGAAGTGATGAAGTCAGCGCTGGCTGGTAAATGGACCTCGCCGCCGCGGCTGTAAAAGGTCTTCGTCTCGCTAATCTGCGGGTCTTTTATGTGCCATAATCCCGGCGCTCTTAAAGCTCCACGTCTGTATCAACCAGTCCCTGCCATCAAATCCCATTTGAGCCTCGCGCGGTCGGCAAAGCGTCTCCATTACTGCCATCTGAGCTCTTCTAAATTAACTTATTGCCTGTAAACTTAATAACAGGGTTATGGTAACAGGGTTCTCTCAACTCAATTTGTAGCGATGCTCCTGCGCTCCTCAGACATCTAGCACTCGGGCATCAGCATTCATCAGACAATTACCAACATCGAGAGCGAATCAGTATTGGTGACTTCATCATTCTCAGGGAGCGTCCGTGTTTCACTCTCCTGACGTGTGTGTGAACGCGTGCAGACCGCTCTGCTTACCAGGCATTAACTGTTCTAGTGCTCATACTAACATACACTGCAAACAACTGTTTTTTATATAAACGCCAAACCTGTACATTTATTTATTTTATTCCCGGAAAATGTTCATTATTATATTTTATGCATTAAAAATGCTAAATCCATTCATTTTTCCTCTATCTAAAGCATTTATTGCATTGTGCTTCTTCATGAAACCTTTTTAGGCAATCAATAAATCAATAATGTATATTGAGTATTAGTACGTCTATGAAGAAATAAACAAACAAATAAATAAGTATAAATAATGTATATTCACCTTAGTATGTCTATAAAGAAATAAACAAACAAATAAATAAGTATAAATAATGTATATTAAGTATTAGTATGTCTATAAAGAAATAAAAAAACAAATAAATAAGTATAAATAATGTATATTAAGTATTAGTACGTCTATAAAGAAATAAAAAACAAATAAATAAGTATAAATAATGTATATTCATCTTAGTATGTGTATAAAGAAATAAAAAACAAATAAATAAGTATAAATAATGTATATTAAGTATTAGTATGTCTATAAAGAAATAAACAAACAAATAAATAATGTATATTCATCTTAGTATGTCTATAAAGAAATAAAAAAACAAATACATAATGTATATTCATCTTAGTATGTCTATAAAGAAATAAAAAACAAATACATAATGTATATTCATTTTAGTATGTCTATAAAGAAATAAACAAACAAATAAATAAGTATAAATAATGTATATTAAGTATTAGTATGTCTATAAAGAAATAAAAAAACTAATAAATAAGTATAAATAATGTATATTCATCTTAGTATGTCTATAAATACATTTAAATAAATAAATAAATAATAAATAAATATTAGTATGTCGCACATAGATGATAAAAAACATGACTTATATTTTAGAAAAATATGGTATATTAAATCCTTAAGTTACCATGCATTCAAATCATTCATTTCTAAAATGCATTACTATTGCAAAATGTAAAATGTAAAGTTTCTCTTCTAACTAGAAAGTGTTTATAGCATTTTTGGGGCAATAAAGTCACGTTCGTGAAAGTGTGCCGTTATTTCGTTTATAGGTTCGTTTTAGGCAATAAACAAACAAACTAATAATGAATATTAGTATTGGTATGTCTATAAATGAAATAAATAAATCATATTCATATTAGTATGTCTATAAACAAAAAGCAAACAAATAAATGCAAATAAATATAGTATAAATAATGTTTATTTGTATTAGTATGCCTATAAACAAACAAACAAACAAATAAAAATGTAAATAAATCAATATTAGTATGTGCATGAAAAGTGATGCACATCACTAATATACATTTATACACTAATATGCAATATACATTTACTGATATACATTAGTATCTATAAATAAAAGAATAAATATAAGTATTAATATGTTGCATGTTTTGATGATAAAATATAATTGACTTATTTATATTTTTCAGGAAAATATGGTATGTTAAATCATGCAATAAAATCGATCATTTCTAGAATGCATTAAAAATGCAAAATGTAAAGTGCTTTTATTTTTCTTCTAACTAGAAAGTGTTTATTGCATTGCACTTTTTTTGCACGTTCTCCTCAGTGATTCCTGATTCCTTAGTGATTTCCCTGTGTAATGTGTGAACCTGGCCTTTCCCTTCTCCATCAGAGAGCTGTGCTGATTCAATTCAGGCATGTGAAAGTGTGCCGTTATTTCATTTATAGGTGAGAAATCTGATCCGGCCTCAAACGAAACGCTGGGATGTGTCCTGTCATCGGAGAATTACATGGCAGCTCATGTCTCATAAATCATTCACTCCTTAAAAGAGACAGCAGTTTATGGGCTGTCCCGCAAGCAATCGCAGTGTTTTCCTCCGCACGCAATAAAGTCCACAGCTTAGAAATGCAGATTTGAGGCGGTTGTGGAACACACACACACACACACACACACACACACACACACACTTGATTATTTTATTTGGAATGACCAATACTGATTAAAACAACACAGCACCCAAATATTCACAAGGAGCCTGTTATGCGCACACACACACACACACACACACACATACAAAACATGTACACACACACACACAAACACACAAAACATGTACACACACACACACACACACACACACACACACACACACACACACACTTGATTATTTTATTTGGAATGACCAATACTGATTAAAACAACACAGCATCCAAATATTCACAAGGAGCCTGTTATGCGCACACACACACACACACATACAAAACATGTACACACACACACAAACACACAAAACATGTACACACACACACACACACACACACACACACTTGATTATTTTATTTGGAATGACCAATACTGATTAAAACAACACAGCATCCAAATATTCACAAGGAGCCTGTTATACACACACACACACACACACACACACACACACACACACACACAAACACACACACACACACACATACAAAACATGTACACACACACACACAAACACACAAAACATGTACACATGTACACACACACACACACACACACACACACACTTCTCAGAACAAACTCGTACTTAACAAAGCAAATGCACACAATATAAAGACCCTCAAGATGATTTTTCTTATTTTCAAATTTGGAGGGAAAGTTGCGAGAGGCTGTAGAATTAAACATTCCATTTAGAACCTTCAACGGTTCCGTCAGGCGACTCATATATACACTCTAAAAAATGCTGGGTTGTTTCAACCCATGGTTGGGTCAAATATGGACAAACCCAATCGTTGCGTTTAAAAATGCAATAAAAAAATTTAAACCAACGCTTAGATTTGTCCATATTTGACCCAACCATGGGTTGAAACAACCCAGCATTTTTTAGAGTGTACAGGGATTCCCAACATGGGACCATTTTATGGATTTAGTTTTAAATCATTCATTCATTTTAAATTTTCATTAAATTTGATGAATTAAATCACTACTTTATCACCAGAAAAAAAATTAAAACCTGTTAAACATGAATTATTATGCAATTATTTAAGACATTTCTCCTTATATAGAAGCGTTTTGGCATAAAGGGTTGTTTAAAATGAGTGAAGAACCCTAGAGTTTATACAGAACATTGTGTGTGCAAAATATCATGTTCAAAACTAATTGCATGAACTATTAGCACTTAGTATTACTAGCACTTCTCGTTTAGAGGAATCTCTTCATTTGGATAAAGATGTAAATGTTAATAATTAAGATTTCAATTGTCTTATTTCGACACTAAGAGCCGCCCTTCAATTGCATGACTTATAATTAAGATAAATAACTGATCTTTAATCGTATAAAACTATTATAGTCCGACAGTACGAGTCGAGAGTCAGCGTGTTTAGCGCGTCGGGATGATTCTGGACCGGCGGGTCGATGCATTCAACTAAATTAAATATAGAGAGTCAGTCATCATCAAATTAACACAGGACCATTTCGTCTCTGACGGGCCTTTTCAAATCTATGCTGACGCAGGACTTCCAATTTAATGCCCCGTCGCCCTTTTAAATGTCAGTTCATTGGTTAATGTTTTCTATCAAATGGCCTGCGCTTGAGAACGCGAGTAAACAGGAGGATCACAGCGGCGGAGACAGAAAACACTGATCTCACAGGCTTGATAATGCAAATCTCTCGCACTTCAGCTCAAATAAAACACCTTAAGAAAAGCTCTGGGTAAATAAAACTATTTCCATGATGAGGAATAGAAGAATAGTGAAGTTTTTTACACATTTATTTTCGAATCCACAAATCAAATCAACCACATAAACATTTGATTCAAAGCAAAAGCATTTGAAAATCTGGAAAAATGCATGTTGTTTGTGTCATTCAATGCTTTGCGTTTTTTTTTTTTACTTGTATAACCCAACTTCTGCACTTTACTGAATGGTTAAAGCTGTTTGATTTGAGAATGAATCGAGCTGTTCGTCATCATAAGAGTAAAGGTCCTGCACACTCAGTGTGTTTATTCTTATTAGTCATTCGGTGTGTGTGAACTGTGAACACACACACCTCAGAACGTTAAAAAATAAATACAACCTCACGTTATGTCAATCACGCTTGCACACTGCCTCCGAAAATTTCATCCGTCATAAAAAAAATCGGATCGGGTTCGACTTTCTGTGTTTTTCCCATCCGTAGCGAGCCGTTTGAGAGGTGTTTTGACAATTCAGAGCCACCGAATCACGAATAAGAAAAAACTAGTGCTGTCAAACGATTAAAATATTTAAATCGCGATTAATCGCACATTTTTATCTATTCTAAATGTCTCTTGATTTCTTTTTGTCCCATTATTTTTTCTCATTTTAATGCTCTTATCAACATGGAAAAGTGGATCGGCTTGCTTTGTGCAAATGTTTTTTATTGAAAACAACATCGGCATATATAGTGTTCAATTTCACACTAACATTCTCACTTGGAGCAAATAATCTCTCACACAATGTAACACTGTCCATCAATAAAAGGGTGAAAGAAATACTGACGAGGTCCTGATATTGACGAGGGGGCGGAGAATTCGCATCGGCTGTGTGTGTGTGTGCGTGTGTGTGTGCTTGGCCATCATCAAGTGGTGTTTCAGACTGGACGAGCTGCGATGATGTTAGCTCAGTTCACAACGACAAAACACACCGATCACTTTGGTCTCGTCAATTGAACCATTTGGCAACTTTTTAAAAGTAAACTTTCCATTCAGAATCTTATTGGCATCCATTTCGGCGTCTCGCGCTCGTCATCCACTCAAAACGTAACGTTAACCAACTATTTGGCCGGCTCGCAGACACAAACAAGTGTGTGCGGCGTGCCTGTTGTTTTGTTTCCGGTCTAGATCCGCTTGCGCTTTGGTCGACGAAGCAACAAAACGTCCTCGCGCGGCGCAAGCCATTGAAATGAATGGGTTTCATTATAGCGCAGCGCCGCGTCTGTTGCAAAAGCATGTGGAAAAAAGCTGCAAAGTTTGCTAGGCCAAAAAGACCGTTAATCGCACGATTAAAAAATTGACGCCGTTAAAATGGGTTTGCGTTAACGCCGTTAATAGCGCGTTTAACTGACAGCCCTAGAGAAAAATTATCTGAAAATTTTGGACTCAGTGTGCAAGGGCCTTAAAACCGCGAAATCAAGGCTCCGCCCTCACTCCCGCAGAATGCACTCTCCCTGCTCTTATTTAAGAGGCCTATGTCTGCCTTATTCCTCTGTTCTGCTCCAATTTTGATGTCTGTTGATTGCAGTACGACAAGAGGCTTGTTAAAATAAAGTAAATACAGTCTCCTCAGTCCTCCGAAGATCCCTAAAAAGAGTCCGTTGGTGCTTCAGTGACAGAGAACCTGTCAATCACAGCTGTCAATCATGACGTCACACCACCGTTTTTATAGCAACACGTAACTAACTAAAAACAAACTTATTTTAAAAACAGACACTTGAACTTACATCAGCGTGATAAAAACGACAGCGAATGACAGAAACCACCTTTGGAAAAAAAAGATATTTGAAGTGTAATTTAATTGTTTAGTTGGTTGAATAACACGGGGAGGCGGGGTTTATGAGCTATACTGGGACCGGCCACCGGGGGGCGATCGAGACGCTTTGGCTTCACTTTTCAGGGCTTGTGCGGCACGCTTGGGCAAAACAGAAAACTCTTAAGTTCTCTCTACGCAAACTTTAAAAACGCGAACCTGTGAGAACGCTATGGCGCGCACGTGCGCATTAACCCTTTAAAGCCTTGTTTATACTCGACGCGTCCGCACGAGCGCGAGTCTCCGCTGACTGCGCGCGGACCTCTCCATATGGACGAGGCGTTTATACTTGACGCGCTCGCCGTTGTGCTATTCTGTGAAACGACAGGGGGCGACTCGGAGTAATTCTCCTCTAAACCACCAGGAATCAGCAGTGAAGAAGTAGTTTGCCATTTATTAGTAGTTTATTAATTTCTGATTCATATAAAAAGAGTAATAAATGCAGTAGGTTTATTGTACTTTCACTGCATGTAAACTAGTAAACAACTGAAGCCTTATTGAAGAGTGTTTAAACCTTAATTTCATCAGCAGGGCTTACTTCTGCTATTGTAGGCTTATTTTGTAAATGTAAGCAGTTACTTTATACAAGTGCAAACTGGGTGCTTAATGTAAATGTATTCCTATTCACAAAATGAGAGGCTTTTATGGTCGCCCATCAATGCAAATGTCTCTGTATATAGAAGGATCATAAACATGCTGGTACAGACATACCAGTTCGGCCAGATTCGGCTCGAAGTCGTTCATCTTCGGATGCGGCGCCGCGCGCGATGTTACAAAAAGTGCCGTGCACACCGCCAGGCGAAATGGGGTCTTGCGCACCCAACGCGCACGACCGCCCACACCGCAATGACGTCATTTTTGCCGCGCACACTTCGCGCTCTTGCGGACGCGTCGAGTATAAACAAGGCTTAAGACCGACGGGAGCGCCGACGCTCCCGTTTGCGTGTGTCTGTTTAAAAGCCTATAGAAACTGAAACCAAATGGCTAGCTCAATCATTCTTTTTGCATACAAAACCAGAGATGTAACATGTTCAGATCAAGCCTCCAACATGCTCATGTTGCGTTGTTTTCATCCTCTAATCAGTCTGTACAAACTGCGTAATATGCGTTTACAAAAACACAAAAATGCATTGCACGTCTTTGCACACATGTTCTGTAGATCTGCGATTGATAGTTACGTCTTCCGATGGCTCATTGACGTATCACGTTCTGTGCACTATGAGCCCCAGGTGTGTCGCATGTTGTGATGTCACAGGCTGCGTCATTTGACCATGCGTTTGACTCCCGTTTGCTATTCCTTCTTATCGTTATTGTCTTTTTACCATTGCTTTATTTGATCATTTCTTTCTCCTTTAGACATTCACAAATACAAGCACATTCACACACACGCACACACACACACACACGCGCGCGCGTGCGCGCACGCTTGCACGCAACATTATGTCTAAACGAAAGTACACGGACGCGGAGGTTTTGGAAATACCAATTTTTTGAATGAGTGTAAAAATGAGTGTATCTTAAAAACTAATTTATGTAAACAGTTCAAATCAATTCTGTATAGTTTTAAATTGTTTTATGCACGTTTTTCACATTGACAAGTTTGAGGTTGGCATTAATCCATTTTTTGTATTGAATAAAATATGTTAAAAAATTTTTTTTAAAAATATTTCTTTTTGTTTATTGCACTTTTGAGATATTTATCTAGTTACTATTGATTTATTACAAACATAGCCTTCAAATTGGGAGAGTAAGGATTATTTTGATGTATGGCATATGAAAATGCTCAAAAGAATGACAGCACAGCATGTAAAAATACAAAGATATACTCTGGTGGAATTGTTCTATGGTAGGTCTTAAAGGGTTAAGAGCTCATGCTATAGGGATGCGCGTGTGAATATATGTGCGCAGGCATGTAGTCCTTCCCTAAAACACCAACCCTCAACAAACTACATGTCTGGCCTTAAAATGTATAATACAGAATGTGTGCATCTGTAAGTGTGATATGTGGGATTACGCACGATCAGGAAAGCAGTTTTCCGGATCCATGGTTTCTTCGGCCATCTCGGAGTATTCGTCCTCTTCCTCGCCGGGCTTCCTGAGGTCGATGGTGCTGCCCTCTGATAGGCTGGTCTCATCGCTCTGAAAATCACGAGAGCCAATCAGATCACTGGACCGATGAATTTACTTATTACTTACTTATGATATTGTTCACCTCTGCAACCATTCATGATTCCTGGAGAATTAAAACCAAAAATCTCATTGTGTTTCAGATTTATAAATGAATCATTCGGACAGATTTGCGAACAGGATTGACTGATTCACGTGCAAGAGCTCAACCTGCAGGATCAAGCGTTTAGAGATGAGCATGACAAGACAAATGTATAGATATGACAATATATAGGCCTGGAAAAAAATCATTTTCAAATGTTCAGATATTTCCATTTTGCGTAATCGTGGAAACCCTCCATCTTCCACGTTTTGGGGTGAAACTGAAAGTTGTTTATTTATAAATTAAATAAATGTAAATACATAAATATTAGTTTGTTTATGTGCATAAAATTCAATAAATGTATATCGGATGGATGGATCTAAAAAAAGGCATCTTTCTCAAAATTACAGTCCATACAAGACGATGCAGAAATATTAGGTTAATATTCTCAATACAGAATTTGTCAGAAGAGAATCAGAGTCATAAGCGTTGAAAGCGTTGGTTTATTCTGCATGGTGAGTGGGTGTTTGTGCGTGAGAGAGAGTGTGTGTGCACGTGCACGCATGTGTGTGTGTGTGTGTGTGTGATTTATTCTGCTGTTCAGGGGTGAGCGAGTCTCCAGGTGCGACTTGGTTTCCTTGTCAAACTGCGACACACTCAGTCCATCATCACGTCTGTTCAAACTAGAGGAAGCTCATGCTAAGTGGAGCGCTGAAGAGTGTGTGTGTGTGTGTGTGTGTGTGTTTGTCTGACGGACGGACGGTGTGAGATTGTCCTAGGAAATGTAATACCAGACAGTAATGGCCTCCGGATGACAGATTCCCCCGACGGCACGAGAAACATCGGAGATCATCTGAACTAACATTTGAAAGACCAGTGAGAGTAAAACTGAACTTTTGTGGCGTTTAGTTGATCTGTGAGGTTTAGTTTAGTTGATCTGTGAGGTTTAGTTGATCTGTGAGGTTTAGTTTAGTTGATCTGTGAGGTTTAGTTTAGTTGATCTGTGAGGTTTAGTTTAGTTGATCTGTGAGGTTTAGTTTAGTTGATCTGTGAGGTTTAGTTTAGTTGATCTGTGAGGTTTAGTTTAGTTGATCTGTGAGGTTTAGTTTAGTTGATCTGTGAGGTTTAGTTTAGTTGATCTGTGAGGTTTAGTTTAGTTGATCTGTGAGGTTTAGTTTAGTTGATCTGTGAGGTTTAGTTAAGTTGATCTGTGAGGTTTAGTTGATCTGTGAGGTTTAGTTTAGTTGATCTGTGAGGTTTAGTTTAGTTGATCTGTGAGGTTTAGTTAAGTTGATCTGTGAGGTTTAGTTTAGTTGATCTGTGAGGTTTAGTTGATCTGTGAGGTTTAGTTGATCTGTGAGGTTTAGTTTAGTTGATCTGTGAGGTTTAGTTTAGTTGATCTGTGAGGTTTAGTTTAGTTGATCTGTGAGGTTTAGTTTAGTTGATCTGTGAGGTTTAGTTTAGTTGATCTGTGAGGTTTATTTTAGTTGATCTGTGAGGTTTAGTTTAGTTGATCTGTGAGGTTTAGTTTAGTTGATCTGTGAGGTTTAGTTTAGTTGATCTGTGAGGTTTAGTTGATCTGTGAGGTTTAGTTTAGTTGATCTGTAAGGTTTAGTTTAGTTGGTCTGAGAGGTTTAGTTGATCTGTGAGGTTTAGTTTAGTTGATCTGTGAGGTTTAGTTTAGTTGATCTGAGAGGTTTAGTTGATCTGTGAGGTTTAGTTGATCTGTGAGGTTTAGTTTAGTTGATCTGTGAGGTTTAGTTTAGTTGATCTGAGAGGTTTAGTTGATCTGTGAGGTTTAGTTTAGTTGATCTGAGAGGTTTAGTTGATCTGTGAGGTTTAGTTTAGTTGATCAGTAAGGTTTAGTTTAGTTGATCTGAGAGGTTTAGTTGATCTGTGAGGTTTAGTTTAGTTGATCTGTGAGGTTTAGTTTAGTTGATCTGAGAGGTTTAGTTGATCTGTGAGGTTTAGTTTAGTTGATCTGTGAGGTTTAGTTTAGTTGATCTGTGAGGTTTAGTTTAGTTGATCTGAGAGGTTTAGTTGATCTGTGAGGTTTAGTTTAGTTGATCAGTAAGGTTTAGTTTAGTTGATCTGAGAGGTTTAGTTGATCTGTGAGGTTTAGTTTAGTTGATCTGTGAGGTTTAGTTTAGTTGATCTGAGAGGTTTAGTTGATCTGTGAGGTTTAGTTTAGTTGATCTGTAAGGTTTAGTTTAGTTGATCTGTAAGGTTTAGTTTAGTTGATCTGAGAGGTTTAGTTGATCTGTGAGGTTTAGTTTAGTTGATCTGTGAGGTTTAGTTTAGTTGATCTGTGAGGTTTAGTTTAGTTGATCTGAGAGGTTTAGTTGATCTGTGAGGTTTAGTTTAGTTGATCTGTAAGGTTTAGTTTAGTTGATCTGTGAGGTTTAGTTTAGTTGAACTGTGAGGTTTAGTTTAGTTGATCTGTGAGGTTTAGTTTAGTTGATCTGTGAGGTTTAGTTTAGTTGATCTGAGGTTTAGTTTAGTTGATCTGAGGTTTAGTTTAGTTGATCTGTGAGGTTTAGTTTAGTTGATCTGTAAGGTTTAGTTTAGGTGATCAGTAAGGTTTAGTTTAGTTGATCTGTGAGGTTTAGTTTAGTTGATCTGTGAGGTTTAGTTTAGTTGATCTGTGAGGTTTAGTTTAGTTGATCTGTGAGGTTTAGTTTAGTTGATCTGTGAGGTTTAGTTTAGTTGATCTGTGAGGTTTAGGTGAGGTTTAGTTTAGTTGATCTGTAAGGTTTAGTTTAGTTGATCTGTGAGGTTTAGTTTATCTATGACTTAAAAAGGGCTGTCAATTGTTTAGAACATTTAATAAATAATAAAAAATAAACATTTTGTTTGTAAAAGTGTTTAATTTGTCATGAAAAAAATTTAACAATGCAAAAAAAAGAGTAATTTTCTTTATGCAAAATACAATGCAAAATTGTATCTTGATTTTGGGATGAAATATGATCAGTGTTTCCAATGAAAAAAAAGGGAAAGGAAGAAGACAAAAGCAGATATGTGATATTGGGCCGACTGTCCCGTATCTGTCTAAACTAATGTTCTTTCCATTCTGTCTGACCGTCAGATTCTCACATCTGATCTCCACTTCCATAATCCTTGAATTCTCATTCCCTAAATCCCGCAGCTGTCATTCACTCCTCCTCCTCCTCCTCCGATAAACACAGGGAAGCTTTCCTCCGATCGCAGACTGACGCCTCAGGCTCGGCTTCACCGTAAGACGCTGTTATTCTGCGATTCTGATGAGATTGCAGTGGAATATGATATGGTTTCGCTGAGCACTGAGTAAACAGGGAATGACATCATCAATATCCCTGTGTTTTGTCAGTGTGAGGAGCCGTGACGGGACGTTAGCTGGCAGCTTTATTCGCCTCGCACGCGTCCAAACTCAAGTTTAATGGCGTTCTCGCCGGCGTGTGAGGAATCCCAGCACTGAGGGAGGTAGAGTTGCACAAAGGCCCCGTAAATAACCTCCCGCAGAGGGACAGGGCCACAATGTGAAATCAGACCTCGCTGCGTGTGTGTGTGTGTGTGTGTGTGTGTGTGTGAGTGTGTGTGTGTGTGTGTGTTCGACTGACCGCTGATTTGAGAACAACCATCCTTCACATCCACCTGTTGAGAACCAGCATCTGTCAATCACACATCAATAACACACTCTAATCACATGATGCCATCAGAGCTCGTGTGTGTGACACATCCACACACACTGCATTATTAGCGTTTACTGGACAAACCTGCGACCCGACCTCTGTCTGAGCGACACTGAAGAACACCAGACCGAAACATCATTGGCATAGAGGCTCTATTAGGCATGCATGATTTGGAGAAGCAAATCTAATTGCATTTTTGATAAAAATTGCAATAAAATAAAAATCCAGGTTTGGTGGACTTGATGGATTATATATATATATATATATATATATATATAATAGCTATAAAAAAAATAAACATAACACTGTATTTTTTCCCCACATTTTTAAAAAATCCAGGTTTCGAGTTGCACAATTTGGCACACTTTTTATGATTATATCAATATGGTTATAAAATAATAATAATATTTATGTTATTATTGTTTGATAGTCATATTGATATATAATATTTCTTTAATTATTTAATGGTTTTATTTTTATCTAATATTAATAATAATAATAATAAACAATAACAATGATACTATATTGGTATTAATAATAACAACAATAAAAACCTGTATAAACAAAATAAGAAATATTACACACAAAAAAACTGGTTTGCTGGTTGTAGGGATGCACGATTTGGTAAAATTGTATTATAATATATCAATATGGCTATAAAATAATAATAATAATAATAATAATAATAAATCAAATCAAATAATTAATTAAAATAAAAAAATAATTAAAAATAAAATAACTATTGTAATATTTCACTGTAAAAACTCTAACAACTAAGAAAAATACAATAATAATAATATATTTTACATTACAACTGTAAAATTACAGCATATTTATCTCTGAGTTTCTTCATTTCAAACAGTTACTGGTAAAGCCGCTCTTATGGCTTCTCTCCGGTCGGGAAGTGCTTCTCATTATGAGTTTGTGAAGATGTTTGGCATATGTTGCATTTCCACGAGCAGATGAAGATGAAGATGAAGATGACGATCACTGAGAACGAGACGATCACGAGCCGCTAGCGTACACTGTGTGCACTTCCTTCAATCGCAGCATTTGCAGTTTCATAAGCGGATCTTGCAATTCCGGTTTTATTTCAATTAATCGTGCAGCCCCAGTTTTCATGATGCAACATACACAGGTGATGTCATTCTAGAAAGTTTCAATAATCACAAAGTTGAAAGTGAGAATCACATCTGGCACAAGTAGAGCAACGAGCCAGTGAGTCGAACAACAGAACGAGTGTGATTCCGGCAGAGAACGGGTCATCCGAGTCTGAACTACGAGCCGTTTCCCAGAATGCACCCGCCTCTTCTCTGAAACACACAGGCTGACGGAGAGAAAGAAGCGAACCGAACACACTCCTACACACTGACATATGCTCTCCGATCTCAGCCGGATCTCTGACCAACACCAGCTGTAATCGTCTGAACTCTTCTGCTGAAACTCAATGTGTCAAACTAACTCACTCAATGTGTCAAACTAACTCAAAACCTAAATCTAGACAAGGAATTGAACTAGTCCTATTTAACTGTAATCTTAAGTATTATAGCACTTTTTTTAATTTATTTTTTATGTTTTGGAGTCTCCAACGACAGGTTTACATGCATCGCAGGTCAAAAATACTTATTTTCTCATAATATCCACCGCACTTCAGTTCTTTCTCTCAGTGTCTGAAACGGTTGGATGACAGATTCAGTCTCTCTAAACCCCGCCTCTCTGAGAGCTGCTCTGCTCTGATTGGTCAGACGACCCAGTCTGTGTGTGTGTGTGCACGTGTGCGTGCATGCGTGAGTGTGTGCATGTGTAAGTGTGTGTGTGTGCGTGTGAGAGAGAGTGTGTGTGTGTGTGCGTGCGTGCGTGCGTGTGTGCGTTTGTGCGTGCATGTGAGTGTGTGTGTTAGCGTGCGCGTTTGCGTGCATGTGAGTGTGTGTGTTTGCGTGCGCGTGTGTGTGTGTGTGTGTGAGAGTGCGCGTGGGTGTGTGTGTGTCTGTTTGCGTGCGTGCGCGTGCTTGTGTGTGTGTGCGCGTGCGTGTGTGTGTTTGTGTGTGGTGTGTGCGCGTGCATGTGTGCGCGTGCGTGTGCGTTTACGCATGTGTGTGTGTGCGTGCGTGCGCATGTGTGTGTGTGTCCACGTCTGCTCGTGTTTGTCTCTGTGGTTCAGGTGTGACTGTGAGCCGGTGGCGACTCCTGAACCTGAACACTGAACCCATGCAAAACATCAGAAACTCCTCGTAAACATAAACACACACACACACACATGAGTCAGTGTCACACAGTACGAGTGCAGCGTTGTAAAAGGGAAATGCAAAACTTTAGGAAATGCAAAGTTACAGTATAATGTGAGTCTCAGGGGCGTCTGCATCACTCTTACAGGATATTTATATGGACAAAACAGCCCATAATAATGACGCCATGAATAAATAAATAAATAAATAAATAGTACTGCTAGTCGGTCTTTCTATCCATACATCTATAAATGAATATTAGTATACCTATAAATAAATAAATGTATATTAGTATTTGTATAACTATAAATAAATAAATAATGCATATTAGTATTAGTATGTCTGGAAAAAAATACAAAATAAACAAGCAAGCAAACAAACAAAATGTTTATCAATGTATCCATAAAAAAATACATAAATAAATAAATATTAGTATGTTTAAAAATAAACATAAGTAAATCAGTAAATAAATAAATAAATAAATAAATATTGTAAATATTAATATATGTGAAAATAAATCTATAAATAATGTAAAATAGTATTAGTATGTCTAGAAATAAACAAACAAAGTGTATATTACTACCACAATATTCATAAATAAATAAATAGTATTATTATATATCAAAATAAATAATGTATATTAGTATTAGTCTAGAAATAAATAAACAAACAATGTGTATCTTAATATCACAATATTTATAAATAAATAAATGAACAAAAGATAAATATTAATATATCTCAAAATAAATAAATAAAAGTATTAGTATTAGTATGTCTACAACAAACAAACAAAAAACAGTGTATATTACCATCACAAAATCTATAAATAAATACATAAATTGGTATATCTAAAAATAAATGAATACAATTACTTGTGACACGAGTCAGTGGTTGTCATACAGTACGAGTGCATTAATACAAATGCTTTCTGTAAAGCAAATATACAGTATAATGTGAGTCTGCGTCACTCCGTATTTATACAGAAACCAGACCTTATTAATGACGACAGAAATAAGAGAGAGAGAGACAGAGAGAGAGAGAGAGAGAGAGAGAGAGAGAGAGAGAGAGAGAGAGAGAGAGAGAGAGAGAGAGAGAGAGAGAGTAAAAAAAATATATATATATATATATATTATTTATTTATTTATTAAATGATTTATTTATTTGTTTGTATTGTATAGTGTTATGAATGCTTTGGCAATGTAAAGATTTCTTTCACCATGCCAATAAAGCTATCTGAATCTTGAATCGGAGAGAGAGAGAGAGAGAGAGAGAGAGAGAGAGAGAGAGAGAGAGAGAGAGAGAGAGAGAGAGAGAGCATGAATGAAGACAGACTACAATCAGTTTTAGATTTGGGGAAACCCTGATAATCAGCGCCGGAGGGAGAAACACACAATAGTACAGAGAGAGAGAGAGAGAGAGAGAGAGAGAGAGAGAGAGAGAGAGAGAGAGAGAGAGAGAGAGAGAGTGAGAGAGAGAGAGAGAGTGAGAGAGAGAGAGAGAGAGAGAGAGAGAGAGAGAGAGAGAGAGAGAGAGAGAGAGAGAGAGAGAGAGAGAGAGTGTGTGTGCAGGAGAGGACAGGTGTGCAGAAAGATAAAAGAACAGGTAAACGAGAAGATAAAAGATGTAGAGGGACAGAATGAGGTGGAACAGGTGTAGTGAAAGATTAAAGAGAAAACAAATATCAGCGGCTCATCAAGTCCCTCGTCACACAGGTGTGTGTCCCAGATTCAGTTCAGCATCAACATCACAGTGTTTCAGAGGAACACACTCATTCACGGGTCAGTGTGTGTGAGATCACCCTGTCGAGAGGACGCGACGAAAGCACTTCAGGAATAAAGATGGACATCACACACACTCTCACCAGAACGATCTGCCGGTTAACACATGACTCTGTTGAAGAGTGGACAGAACTCCTGACTCACATCAAAATATCAAAACACTCTTTCAGCTAAAGCTTCCAAAGCAACACTACATTTCCATTTAGTTTCACTTGATGTTAAAACTTCATGTTTAGACTTTAGATGCTAAGACTAACTAACTAACTATAGTAAAATAACTAAAACCAAAACTAAAATTAAAAAATTAAAAAAATTAATTAAAAAGAAAGTGAAAATGGAAAATACAAAATAAATTTTGTATTAAACAAAATAATATTTAAAAACAATTAAATGGAAATATTAAAAGGATTTAAACATGGCAATTATAATAAAAAATTATAAAATATTGAAAAAATATTTTTAAATGGAAATATTAGAACATTTAACTATATTAAAATGATAAAATATTGCAATTAAAAATGGAAATATTACAATGCAAAAATGTTAAAATATTTTAAAAAGAAAAATATATATAAAAAATATATTATACATAAATTCAAAACGTTAGAAATATAAAAAATGGAAATATAAAAAATAAAAACTATATTTAAAAATAATTGAAATGGATAGTAAAAACGATATTAAAATATTAAAAACTATTTAAAATGGAAATATTACAAATTAAAAGCTTTTTAAAAATATAAAAAATTTGAAATATTACAAAATGAAAATGAAATATTTAACATGGAATTATAAAAAACTATATTAAAAAATAAAATATTAAAAAATGGAAATATAAAATATATTAAAAATATATAAAATATTTAAAATGGAAAATGATAAAATGATATTAAAATTGTCAAATTGTTAGTTGTTTCACAGGTGAGTCTGCAGCACAGGTGTGTGTGGACTCCCTGAGCAGCGTGACACTCATGAGAGCGGGTGGTCCGTGTGTTACACAACGGCATCATGAGAGGGAATTCTCCAAACACACCGCCAGCGTTCTGCAGATGCCAAGCTGCCAGCAGAGTGCATGCTGGGAAACCAGGACCCGCGTGAACCAGGGGCCCTCGCTGGGCAAGAGCCTCTGAACGAGAGTCGTACTTCTCCTCACAGTGTGCAACTTTGCATTCAGCTTAAAGCATCTTCTACTATACATTTCATATAATTTAGTACAAATTTTTGCATTTCAAATTATATTATCTACAGAATTTAAGTGAAAAGCTGAACTAAAGAAATTAATGATTTTGAGATGTATTTTGTATATATATATAAACGTTCAAAAGTTTGTGCTCAGTAATTTTTTATGTTTTTAAGTCTCTTCCACTCACCAACGCTGCATTTATTTGATCAAAAATACAGTAAAAATGTGAAATATTATTACAATGTAAATCATCTGTTTTCTATGTGAATATACAGTAAAGTGTAATTTATTCCTGTGATCAAAGCTGAATTTTCAGCATCATTACTCCAGTCTTAAGTGTCACATGATCCTTCAGAAATCTATTTATGATTAATTTATGATTATCATCAGTATTCATACTTTTGTAACCTTGTAAATATCTTTACTGTCACTTTATATATATATGTGTGTGTGTGTGTGTGTGTGTGTGAGAATTCATGCAAAGTCTTTCATAATCCCTCTTTCATAAGCATCTGTGATGTGTGTGTAACACATATGCATGCTGAACCTCTAGGCGCTCGCTCAGGCATATGGCCACGATTCAGTCGGAGAAAACTAATAGATCCGAGCGGGGGAGATGTGGACATGACCTCCAGTTTTGGGGGTGTCCTCAAGGGAAAACATCTCTGGAGGAAGACGCAGGAGAAAATAGCTGTTGGGAGTGGGCGTTCATCAGCCGAGACAGACGGAGAGTGTGTGTCTGATAGACGCTTATTAGCCTCTCTATGCCAGGACTTCCCCGAGGAAGAGACGGAGAGAAACGCGATGCTGAAGGACTGGAGACGGTCTGGGATTTGAGCCGCCGTCCCGTTACAGCACTTATTAACAGTTATAACCCTTAGTTTATAAACAGGATTTGTTTAGTAAATTAAATGGACACTAAATTAACCCTCTGGTGTCTTTGAGTGTCGGTCAAAAATGTTTTCATTTGTTTCAATGAAATGAATGTACTATATTTTAGTTCGATAATGTTTTTTTATTTAATATTTCGTATTTTTAGGGGATTTTATGGTACTAAATTATATTTACGCTGTATTTATAATCCATTTATTCACTTTTTGGGCATATACCTGAGAATTACATTTCCAACTTTTGGAAGTATGAAGTTTGATCTTTTTTCAAAGACAGTATAGGAAGATTATCGCTGAAGTGAAAGAAGTAAAATAGTGAAAAGTTTTAAAAAGTGAACTTAAAAAAAGTTACAGAATTTTACGTTTATTGTTATGAAAAATGTGCAAAAATTGTCTATTTTAAATTTTTATATGAAATATATATTTTCAAAAACATGTTTTACTCTAAAACTGTGAGAAAATCAAATGCGGGGAACACAAGTGTGACTATTTTTTTCAGGACCATTTAACCTGTTCGAATCATGTCCATGATTAGCAAGTCTCAAAACCTTTACCAAGTTTCGTACCATTCCGATGAAGAAAAGAAATTCAGAAAAAAAAACAGTAAACTTTTCCAGTCAAAAATGGCCGAAGAGCACCAGATTGAGTCACTGCAACTGCATTATTGTGCCGTCAACCCCCTGGGGTCGGCTATCGCGCCGGCGCGATTGTCTCGCTTTTTTTCTTATCAGTGCAAAAGAGACTCAAAATACTCGGTTGATTTTGATCTTACATATAAGTGCGATACATCATTAGATCCTGTTAAGTTTCTATTTTTTTTGTGGATACTCACAATAAAAACAAAGTGTTGTGCTTTTCACCAAATAAAGAAAAACAAACATGATGCGAGTTCTGCGTTCTCTCTGTCAGTGAAGTCCATTCTGAAACGCGTCCTAAGATTAACTGTAACTCCGCGATTACTTGTCACACAGGCACGAGAGATTTTTCTTTATGAAGCTTGAATTCTCTTCTTTTAAATGAAGTAATTTATATAAAAAACAAATATTCTCAGTTTATGCAATCTGTATGAAAAGAGAGTGCTGTCAGTATTTTTTTCCCCAGCTCATTACAATTCATTACGCGTTAATCTGACACGCCCACGGAGGACGCGCGCTATTCAAACGCAAATGTTCATAATCACAAATTCATAATCACAATACTGAAATTAGGCTACTGAAATGTAATTGAATAAATAATGAAAACATTTCAACATAAAACATTGCAATTAAAACATTTAGGCTACATCAAATAGGCTTTACAACTTTAACAGCGTACAGACGGTAGCTCGTGATCAACGCAACGACACGAGCTTCGAGGAGCTTCATTCGACCCGAGATCGAATCTCAATGTAGCATGCATGTTGTTAACCGATGTTGTCCTACAGCGTTTATATTTTACCACCTTGATGCTTAAATAGGTAACTGTTGATATCTGTTTACTTATTTAAAGTCAAGAGTTTTGTTTGATTATCATTACAACATAAATTTGCTACATTCCTGTAGAACCACAGCGGCTGCACAAACGACAAAAACTGATGAAGGAAGATTGTCAGCCGATTGCATCAGAAAATGAAAATGAAGAAGCTCGTCTTTAGTCTGCTAAATTATTGTGTAATGTAAAAGAACACTAAAATTACTTAAGTTTGAAACCAAGTTCGAACATTTCAAGGTTTAAATTTTTTAATTTAAAACAGGGTTGCATCGGGTTTAGAGTTTATTTCTTTTGCGATGCAAAATAAGAAACACTAGGCTAATCTTATTCTTGCGACATTTCAAATTTTTATTGCCAAAGAAATTACAGCTAAATTAAACAATTAAAACAGTACAAAACGAAAATTGTCCAAAGAAACATAATTAAATTAAAAACATGCGTTTCTCTTTGCCTCTCTCGAGCTGGATCTCTTTTTAACAAGTTTATTTAGTCTCCCTCGCTGCGCGCACGGGTCTCTCTCTCGAAATTAAACATTTCAGGGTAAAAACACATCATACAGCTGATAATACTGTATATGTCGCTGCGTGTCAGCCATACAAATCACGAAAAAAATATTTGACCTTTAATTGTTGCTTCAAAGACACAGCATGCCTTGTTGAATTCACCTTACAATAACTTCAATTGAAATTTTGTGTGAAAAAAACTTTAAATAGGCTACAATAAATAAACTACAATATTTATAATTTAATAAGATATGGGGTCTACATTTGGACACAGATTTATCCTTACAATAATTTTGCCTGCTCATCGGCTGGCTATCCGACACTCTCCATATGAAAGAGGAACATTAACACCTTTGTCCAGCAACTGTCCCTCCAACCCCCCACAGGCTATCGGAGTCTGAGGCTGACTTAACACAAAGAGAAGTCGCAATTCACACTTAAATAACTATTCTAGACAGTGTTGATAAAGGAATTAAATGATTTAAGTTACATGTAGCCTAGTGATATTTCTGTCATAAAAGTTTATTACTAAATATTTCATTATTTCAATAATTGATGAAATAAAACTGGTTTGGGCCAGCTTTTTCCAAGCAAAACTAAATATAATCTGAAAAAACGCATGTTAATTTGTTGTCATGAACAAAATGTTCAACTCAATATTAAATTCTACAGGGATCTTTGGATCCTTACAAGGCATGCAATTTGTGAATTAAGTTTTTATTTTATTTTGTATTATTCAAATAAATATCGAAACACAGTGCTTCGTGGTAATGCTGCTAAATTAAATAACATTTATAGAATAATTATGAACTTGTATGAAACAATATCGCAACATTTTATTTGATCTGTTTTTACATTTTAATTCAGGGCGATTTAGCCTACATTTAATTAGAGCGAGATTTTCACCCTTGTCTTGTCATTTTCTCATTGGGAAGCGCTTACATTACATGTTTGAGTAGATCCTCTGTACCTCTCGTTTTCATATGGATTAGCCTACACAATCAGATAACATTTATTAGCCTAAATATTTAGACATTTAAAGGCTTTAGACATAGCCGATTTCTTATCGTGACTGAGCTGAAGTAGCTTTCGGTTAATTTTTTGTGACGCGCAGTTCCCGGAGACAGAGACGACAGATATACTGTTTTTGTCGTTAGCCTATATGAATACAAGTTTACAGTTTTGAACGATAAGCTACTCTAGGCTACTCTTATCTGTATGACCAAAAAATTACGGGGGGGATTAAAATAATTCAGCAGAAGCAGGGATGTTTAGACCAGAAGGAAATCCTAGTCCCCCCTGGCAAATCACACTTTACTTAAAACCATGTTTTTAAAAACTCTAGGTTGTAGGGAACAGACCTCTCTGCCATGCGCGCGCATGGAGCACAATATCTGTCTCGCATGCACGCTCGCTCTAGATAACGGGATATTTTAACTAATTTGCGGTATAACTAGTCGATCACGAGTGGCTCAACAGGTAGATCTATAGATAAACTATATCTTTTAGGAATTTGACCGACCAGGTTGACACTTCAGCGGGAGAAATCGGTGGTGTGGCGTGAGAGCGTGAGATTTGGGGCAATTGCGTGAGTACTCTCACGCTCAGTGCGTGAGAGTTGGTAGCCCTGAAAAAAAAATATATATATATATATATATATATATATATTCATTTTTTATATATATATATATATAGGCTATATATAATTATTTTTTTTACACTGCTTTTGAAATTACGATTGGTAGCCTATTATTATACAGATGCAAAGTCGTTCTGTTGGATACTATTTTGTTCCTTAGTGTAAAATGGAAATGCATGATAATTGTATTTTATAAATATAAGCAAAAAAAAAACTGTATGACGTAACAGAGTTTTAGAGCTAGACAAATCTAAATAAATATAAAATTTACAGCAGACGTTGTGTCTGCGGGATTTGAACCCGTGTCATCTTGATGATGAACCCTAAGTTCTACCGCTCGGCTATGAATTTTCTCACTGATAAATACCCAAACGTCTTTTTCTCACATGAGCGATTTTTTCATTTAGCCTGTGAGTGTAGGCCTATACTTTAGCCTTTTACAGTTTTAAAAGATTATATCTTATCTGTATGACCAACAATTACGGAGTAGGCTATAAATGTTTGTTGTAGGCTTATTTGGAAATTACCATAACTTGTAGTATTTCATCCTTAGGCTACAGACATTAGCCCCACTTACGTTTTGCTAAATGTCCCTTTGCGCCACCTGGCGGTCGTTTCGCGAACGACTTTGAAATGCGACTGGTTTATTTTTACCGCGGTGGATGGCTAAAAGGTGTGACTAAAAATGTGCTTTTGGCTTTCATTTATATTTTGATTGTTTGTATATATATATACACACTACCGTTCAAAAGTTTTGGGGTCGGTACGATTTTAAATACTTTTAAAAGAATTCTCTTCTGCTAACCATGGCTGCGCTTATTTGATTAAAAATACAACAAAAATCAGTTATAGTATTAAATATTATTCCAGTGTAAATCAGCTGTTTTCTGTGTGAATATATAGTAAAGTGTAATTTATTCCTGTGATCAAAGCTGAATTTTCAGCATCACCAGTGTCAGTGTCTTCAGTGTCCTTCACAAATCAGTATAATATGAGGATTTGATGCTCAAGAAACATTTATTATTATTATCAATGTTGAAACAGTTGTTGGTCTGTCAGTTGTACAGTTTTTTTTTTTTTTTTTTTTTTAGGATTCTTTGATTTATTGGGTTAGGGTTAGAATCTTTTGTAACATTATAAATGTCTTTACTGTCACTTTCGATCAAATTAATTATTCCTTGATAAATAAAAGTATTGATCTCTTTCCTCCAAAAAATAAAAATAAAATTCTCACTGACCCCAAACTTTTGAACGGTAGTGTGTATATATATGTATATATATATATATATGTGTGTGTGTGTGTGTGTGTGTCTGTATACATATTTATTTATTTATATATATATATTGTCCTTGCATTCTTTCTTGTGTGACACCACTGAATGAAAGGCTCATTAGTATGCAGTCTGCTCAGGTGAGAACTGCCTAATTATTCATGAGGGGGTTGGGCCGTTCCGCCCATCCGCATATTGCCTTTGCAAACAAAAAAATGTTTTTCACAATTTAAAACAATCTATTGTTTTATGTGAAGGATTAGGCAGAATGATTTTCAGATCAATTCGAAGCAAAAACTCTAGGCGACAACATCCACTAGTCAAAAGTCTTGTGGACAGATATTTAGTATGTTATTTGTGGCCTTATATTAGAAACTTTATTTTTTAGTTTTTTCAATAACCACGCATAAACAATATTCTCTCAACAATACAAACATGTATTAACATGTTGTTCACATATTATGGTAGCCCCGTGTGTGGTATATAGAGTGTAATTTCACCTGTGCCATTAATATGTTTATAAGCAACTGAAAAAAGCAGAAATGTCAGAGCATGCCAAAACATCTCAAGGACCCCGAAAACACCTCAGACCCCAGAGGGTTAAGCTCACAATCCCTCACATGAAACATTAATGAGAGCATCAATGCCACATTTTAAGGATATTATAGATCTAGTCTCACGTTTCGACCATAGACATGAAGTCTATTCCACTTTGCAATTGTTTTTTTCTGGCCGACGGCAGACGAGAAGAGACCGTCTCACTGACTGCAGTTTGATTGTTTTACACAATGTTTGCGGATGGGTAAATATAAAACCAAACATGAACCAAGCAGAATGTACAGTACACTTCTGCCCAAAGAAATCTTATGTGCTTAAAATGTCTTAAAGAGCACCTATTCTGCTTTTTCTCGTGTTCATCTTTCTTCACTGTGTAATGTTGCTGTTTGAGCATGAAAAGCTCCAGTTCTCCTCTATATCAGTGTCAGTGTTTCTGAACTCCTGAAACGCCTCCATTGTAGTCTTGAGTTTCTCCCGGGAACGAACACGTCACAATATTCCTCATTATAATAATTCATACGCAGAATAAAGGGGCGGGGCCTGGTTGAGTGAGTCAGTAGTGTGTTAAACTGGTGGTTATGATAAAAAGGGCGGGACATTTCCCAAACACACTCGAAGCGCTCGACCAATCACAACACACTGCTCCAGCCGACCAATCAGAGCACGGTTTGCTTTTCAGAAGGAGGGGCTTCATAGAGACAGGAAGTAAACAGAGCTTTACTGACAGACTGGGATATGGTTTTAGTTTAATAAATGTTATTCCTTTTGATCATTATCCAACGTGTTGTCTCCTTCTTTGTCGCGGCTTGCGAGCCGGCCGTGACAAATGGGGGCTCGTCCGGGATACTTTCATAAATAGAAACCCTTTTCTATGGGGGAGGGTGTTATGAACCCAGTATGGGTCACATTGCGTGCCGGCCGTGACACGGGTTAAATGATTTGGGGTACAGGCCGGGTTCGGGCTTCAGTTTAAAACCTGTGCAAACCTCTAGTAAGTATACAAGATTTAGCTTTACTCACCGGCTTCGTTTCTTCTGGCACCTCCTCTTCCGAGCTCTCGCTCGCGTCCTCCTCGTCCTCCTCCTCCTCCTCTGGAAACTCCACGTCTGACTCTCCGGGTGCGATGGGAACGCTGATGGTGAGGTTGGGGTTGGTCATGTAACTGTCTTCCTCCCCGCCGCGCTCGATGACGGCGGCCGTCCCGTTCCCCTCCACCCAGTGCGCCTGCTGGCTGAGTCTCTTGAGCTTCAGCATGGCTTTGGCCTCCTTCGCCTTCTGCCGCCGCCGCTTGAAGTTCCCGTTGAAGAAGTCGCAGAGCGCCTGCCGGAGCCAGAGCATTCCCCGCTGGATGCGAGCGATGGCGATCTGCAGGTTGTTCATTTCTCCGTCTTCGTCCGGAGACGAGAGGTTGTCCGCGCTGAAGGAGCTGAGGAGCAACGCCAAGAAGAGGTTCAAGACCTGAGGAGAGAGAAGCAGAAACATTCAGGAGAATATGAAAGCTGTGGGTTTTTTAAAACGCTGGAAAGAACATCTCTCTATGAACTTCAAGGACAATCTCTCTAAACTCTAAATCAGCGCTAACCAACTCTAACCAGTTCTAAACCAGCTCTAAACAGCACTAAACCAGCCTTAAACTAGCTCTAACCAGCCCGAAACCAGCTCTAAACCAGCCCTAAACCAGCCTCAAACTAGCTCTAAACCAGCCCGAAACTAGCTCAAACCAGCTCTAAACCAGCACTAAACCAGCTCTAACCAGCCTTAAAACAGCCCTAAAAAAGCTCTAAACCAGATCTAAACCAGCTCTAACCAGCCCTAAAACAGCCTTAAAACAGCCCTTAAAAAACTCTAACCAGCCCTAAACCAGCTTTAAACCAGCTCTAAACCAGCCCGAAACTAGCTCAAACCAGCTCTAGCCAGCCTTAAACCAGCTCTAAACCAGCACTAAACCAGCTCTAACCAGCCTTAAAACAGCCCTAAAAAAGCTCTAAACCAGCTCTAACCAGCCCTAAACCAGCTCTAACTTAGCTCTAACAAGTCCTAAACCAGCTCTAACCAGCCCTAAACCAGCTCTAAAACAGCTTTAACCAGCCCTAAACCAGCTCTAAACCAGCCTTAAACCAGCTCTAAACCAGCTCTAACCAGCCTTAAACCAGCTCTAAATCAGCACTAAACCAGCTCTAAACCAGCACTAAACCAGCTCTAACCAGCCTTAAAACAGCCCTAAAAAAGCTCTAAACCAGATCTAAACCAGCTCTAACCAGCCCTAAAACAGCCTTAAAACAGCCCTTAAAAAACTCTAACCAGCCCTAAACCAGCTTTAAACCAGCTCTAAACCAGCCCGAAACTAGCTCAAACCAGCTCTAGCCAGCCTTAAACCAGCTCTAAACCAGCACTAAACCAGCTATAACCAGCCTTAAAACAGCCCTAAAAAAGCTCTAAACCAGCTCTAACCAGCTCTAACCAGCCCTAAACCAGCTCTAACTTAGCTCTAACAAGTCCTACACCAGCTCTAACCAGCCCTAAACCAGCTCTAAAACAGCTTTGACCAGCCCTAAACCAGCTCTAAACCAGCCTTAAACCAGCTCTAAACCAGCTCTAACCAGCCTTAAACCAGCTCTAAATCAGCACTAAACCAGATCTAAACCAGCTCTAACCAGCCCTAAAACAGCCTTAAAACAGCCATAAAAAAGCTCTAACCAGCCCTAAACCAGCTCTAACCAGCCCGAAACTAGCTCAAAACCAGCTCTAACCAGCTATAAACCAGCCTTAAACCAGCTCTAACCAGCCTTAAACCAGCTCTAAACCAGCACTAAACCAGCTCTAAAACAGCTCTAACCAGCCTTAAACCAGCCTTAAACCAGCTCTAAACCAGCACTAAACCAGCTCTAAACCAGCTCTAACCAGCCTTAAAACAGCCCTAAAAAAGCTCTAACCAGCCTGAAACTAGCTCAAAACCAGCTCTAACCAGCCTTAAACCAGCCTTAAACCAGCCCTAAACCAGCTCTAAACCAGCCTTAAACCAGCTCTTAAACAGCTCTAAAAAGTCCTAAACCAGCTCTAAACCAGATCTAAACCAGCTTTAAACCAGCTCTAAACCAGCCTTAAACCAGTTCTAAAACAGCTTTCTAACAAGTCCTAAACCAGCTCTAAAGAGCCATAAACCAGCTCTAACCAGCCTTAAACCAGCTCTAAAACAGCTCTAACAAGTCCTAAACCAGCTCTAACCAGCCTTAAACCAGCTCTAAAGAGCCATAAACCAGCTCTAACCAGCCCTAAACCAGCTCTAACTTAGCTCTAACAAGTCCTAAACCAGCTCTAACCAGCCCTAAACCAGCTCTAAAACAGCTTTAACCAGCCCTAAACCAGCTCTAAACCAGCCTTAAACCAGCTCTAAACCAGCTCTAACCAGCCTTAAACCAGCTCTAAATCAGCACTAAACCAGCTCTAAACCAGCACTAAACCAGCTCTAACCAGCCTTAAAACAGCCCTAAAAAAGCTCTAAACCAGATCTAAACCAGCTCTAACCAGCCCTAAAACAGCCTTAAAACAGCCCTTAAAAAACTCTAACCAGCCCTAAACCAGCTTTAAACCAGCTCTAAACCAGCCCGAAACTAGCTCAAACCAGCTCTAGCCAGCCTTAAACCAGCTCTAAACCAGCACTAAACCAGCTATAACCAGCCTTAAAACAGCCCTAAAAAAGCTCTAAACCAGCTCTAACCAGCTCTAACCAGCCCTAAACCAGCTCTAACTTAGCTCTAACAAGTCCTACACCAGCTCTAACCAGCCCTAAACCAGCTCTAAAACAGCTTTGACCAGCCCTAAACCAGCTCTAAACCAGCCTTAAACCAGCTCTAAACCAGCTCTAACCAGCCTTAAACCAGCTCTAAATCAGCACTAAACCAGATCTAAACCAGCTCTAACCAGCCCTAAAACAGCCTTAAAACAGCCATAAAAAAGCTCTAACCAGCCCTAAACCAGCTCTAACCAGCCCG
>JARWKJ010000023.1:2235119-2255119 GCA_029959095.1 Rhinichthys osculus | reverse complement strand
TAGGCGGTCTGGATACCATGGACCAGATTTTCGCCTCAGCGAGGGGACCAATCACAGAACGGGGGCAGCAAGACGATGACGACGTCTATGCGACACACCGAAGCAGTTTGTTTATACCTACAGATCCAACATGGCGGCAGACGCGAAGCTACCTTTCCATGCAGCCTTGGATATTGCTCTAAGTAGTTTAGAACGCAAATAAATCTCCGACTCATCGTCTTCCTCCTCGTCTAGTTTCTTTCGCTCTACATACGTCATCTGGTATAATAGAAACGATTGGCTATGAGCTACGTACAGGCGCATTTGATAGACATTCTTGGCACCCAATAAACGGCTCTGGGCATTCGTAAACCACACCTCAAATACCAGAAAATGAACATGTGGTTCACAGACCCAAGTCTCAATGTCAATGAGACGTGGTCTGACGTTAGCCAGGCTAGCGTTTTTTGGTGAAAATGTAGCCTGGTTAAAACCAGACCATTCCAGAGACAATTTATACAGAGACATGCCACTTCCCCAATCCTCAATACAACTATATAGGGAAAACCCGTAACGCCAAAGATGGCGGTTGTGTGCACATGCCCCGCCCCTCCCGCTGGAAAGCCAATCGTCTGCTTTTAACAGTCAAGCCGGGAAACATGTAAGCCTATCGTCTGGTTCCACTGACGCATGCGCACAGTTGAGGTTTGCGACAGCGGAGACGAGAACCCTTGCGCATGCGTAGTAAAAGTATAACCTGTGGGGAAAAAGGCCTTTTAAACCTTATTTTGGGGCAAAGTCATCAAACTTTTTCAGCGATTTTTATCATATTTTACTGCTGTTTCTATACATGCAGTTTTTATGTCCCGGTGACCAGTGAAACTGCAGTTCTGACTCTCTGCTCATTCATTTAGATAGGAGCCTGGTCTTGTTAGTCCGAAATAGCGAATAGGCGTTGCCAAGATGGCGGCCGAGTGGCAAGACTTGCCTAAAAGGACTTTGACCATTGTCAGTTGTAACTGAGTTATGGTCTGGCAAAGCGTCATAGACAAATCATTTCCAGAGGGGCGTCACCAGCGGACGTGGCGGATAGACCTAAACCCAATCAGAGCGATGAAGGAGATGACGTATGCAGAGCGGCGGAGACACATCTCCGAGTGTTGTTCTTTACTCGGTTTTTAACTAAAAGGAAACGTTCAAATGGCTTAAAACAGACGTGATAGCTGATTGGAACGAGTGATGTTCGACGGCGGCATCCATCTTTGTAATGTAGGCTACAAAATCTGCTTCAAAATCCCAGCGCTGTCGTCATCGTGTAAAGCCCGCCCCAACGCTTCTGATTGGTGCCACGATTTCGACGGATTGGAAATGGGCTTGAATGAGCTCTTTGCCAGACTAACTTTGTCTGGGTCTTGTCTGAAGTTGTCTGGGTTTTCCCAGGCTAGTGAAAATGTACTTCTAAAGTAGAATCAAATGAAACCGTTTCCTTCTACTGTTACTGTGTTTTCTTCATGGTTGTGTACATCCAATCCTGTGTCCGTAAACGGGTAACAGTGGATTGGCCGATGCCAGGCGTTTGCTTTTATTTGATTGGAAGCAGAAATACAAAGCTCAACTTATCGCCCGGCAACTGCCTCTGCTGTCGCTCGGTCGCACGCATCCACACATCCAGGATGTTTTGCACCAGAGTTTTGCATTAAGCAAACGCAAAAATCTAGCCATTGCAACGTTTATGACAAAGAAAGGTTCACCAGAGGAAGAACAAAAAACAAAAAAGTGTCCCGGTTTTTCACAAATCGAAGGTGGCAACCCTACTAGTGCACATGACGGATTCCTAAACTGATGTGGTGGACATCTGCACACGTTCGCCGACTTCAAGTGTTGTTATTAGGGTTGGGAATCGAGGTCAGGATTCAGATACTTGTTATAAAAATAACATTTCAATTCCTCTCATCGATTCCTTTGTGTGCATTTCAATATGACTTTAAACCATTCAAGTGCGGACGACTGTGTTTTCAGAGCTGAAGTGTGTGTGTCAGTATACTGGACCCGTGCAGCTCTTAACCTGTTAAGTGTCACCCCCCCCCGCCCCCCTTTTTTTGAATATACATGAAAATGCACATTTCGAACTTAAATGGTTGTAATTCAAGAATGCTTTGGGAATATAGACGCAAGATTGGTCTTGTTTTAAAGAAGACATTTGGCAGATATTTGTAGAAGTGAAAAAAAGTCATAGAAGTTTGAGTTTATGAAAATGAAAAAAAATCAAAGCCAAAAATCTCAACAAGTTGTGTTTAAAATTTTAGGTTGATATCTCAAAACATGAGCTTTCATTAAGATTTTGTTTGTGCGCAGTACCGAACGCTTCCACTAGGGCACGACCAGACTCCATAACTGCCCATATAAGGGCGCCTCCATTTCCATATGTGTTTTGAGTGATATGAACCATTATTTCCACAATTTCCATACAATTTATGAAGTAGACATCCTATTCAGAAGTAATATGAGAAGTTTGGCAGATTTTGATATGAATTCAACCTCTAAGAAACACATAAAAAGAACAAGTATGTGCGTTATAGCTTGCTGCCACATCACAAATGGTGAATCTATAATATTTTTCTTTATATGTAAAAAAATGTCAGACCTTTTTTTCTAAAATAATTGAATGGATGCTATCTTTTGAACTCTTGGCATGAAAACAAACTGAGGTTTCTACCCTTCTTTCGTGATTTTTCATGTTCATCACTATTTCAAAATAAAGGTCTTGAACACGCCTTAGGAGTATGAAAATATTCTTGTTGCAAATTGATAAATTACGGCTCCTCTGTAATTTATTTTGAACAAACACCAAATATGGAAACTAGAGATTGTAAGCTTTCAAATGATATATAGTTTGTCAAGATTAGTTTAGGTTTAGTATAGGATATTACTGTTTTAAAAATGTAATGGATTTGGGCCCAGTGACAGCACTAATATTCCTGCCATCTCTATAATAACACTAATCAAACAACAGAAGAAAAGACGAAGAGAACATGTACCTGAACTTGACTGAATAACTTTGTAATGTATATTTTATAAAGTGCAGTGTTATTTTACATTTGATTACAGTTCCTGTACCTGAAAATCTTAAAACACTGATTATTTCAGTTGTATCTATTTGTTGCGATTGCTAATTTTGTATTTGTTCTTTTTTAATTACTAAGTCTTTACTTGTCTTTAATAAAGCTAGTTAGGCTAGTTGTTTTTCTACGGTATTTTTAATCCTTGTGTAAGTGTTCTTTAAAGACCCACTCCGATGAAAATAATGTTTTTCTAGGTGTTAAAATGTTCTTGTGGCATTTTTCTGATGTTAGAGGACATATCTTGAGAAAAATAAGCTCAAAGTTGTATTTCTGAGTATTTTTACATTCAAATGGCTGTGAATCAGTAGCAGACGCTAAAATGCCGGCTAAAATCGACTGGAGTTGTGACGTAGTAACTCCACTGGGCGTCTCCACACGCGACGTCTTGGAGTGAAATAATGATCGGTGATCGGTGCTAACTTTGATTAACTTCGGATAATAATAATTAACGTGTATATAATACTGTTGCCCCACCGGTATTGGGGGTGTAAGCTAGCGGGAGAGACAGAGCTCTCAGCAACGGGCAGGGGGAGGGGCGTCTCCGTGCCAACGGCTCCGCCCACAACGCAGAGGCGAATTGCTAATGAGCTACTGCCGCTCTGCTGAAGCGAAGTCCCAGAAAACGGCACAAGTTTTGTGATTTTTGCTAAAAATGGCATAATCATAATTTAAAGACCACTGGGAATGTTTAAAAATAGCTCAAAATATGATCGGAGTGGGACTTTAACCTGTTTATTTGTGTTCATGATATTCAGCTACAAAGAAATGTTTTGCAATATGACTAAATGTGAATATCTACGTTTTTTTTTACCTTATTGGAATCGAAATTAGGAATCGATAAGCAGAATCGAAATCGTTCAAATTCAAGCGATACCCAACCCTAGTTGATATGTGGTTGACATGCAAACTGAACTTTATTGTTTGCATTGACGCACCCAAAGTATGCACACTATAAGTGATGTTTGCATTAGTAAACTCGACTGGTTATGGAGGATCAGAGAGAAAACAAGGACCGGACTTGTATTGAAGACTCATGAACCCAAACACAGCAGCTTCAAATACTCCAAAAGCTCGCGATTTGTCATGTTTTTGAAAGAGTCTCTTCCACTCACCAACGCTGCATTTATATAAAAAATACAGTAAAAAATATGAAAAATTATTATAATATAAAATAGATGTTTTCTATGTGAATATACAGTAAAGTGTAATTTATTCCTGTGATCAAAGCTGTATTTTCAGCATCATTACTCCAGTCTTCAGTGTCACATGATCCTTCAGAAATCACTCTAATATGATGATCTGATGCTCAAGGAACATTTATGATTATCATCAATGCTCATATTTTTGTGAAATATTCTTTGATGAATAGAAAAGCACAGCATTTATTTGAAAAAGAAAATATTTTGTAACATTATAAATGTCTTTACTGTCACTTTTGATTAATTGAATGCATCCTAGATTAATAAAAATATGTCTTTCAAAAGACCGCAAACTTGTGAAAGGTATAGTTACAAATCAACTATCCGTGTGATTATTGGATAATATTACTCAAAAGCAAAGTATTTAAAAGTCTGCGTAAAGTGGATCTAATCAAATATACAACATGCATATACAATATAGATTAACGTATAAAGCTCAAGCCACATGATATAAAGTCAGTCGGTCTGGCTGATTCCCAGCTCTGGTTCTGTCGAAGGCCAGACGTCACACACACACACACACACACACACACACACACACACACACACACACTTGTCCTGCTAATAGGAGACCCGGTGCTCCGGTTACAGTTCCTCTGTGGATCACAGTTTCCACACAGTGTTACGTTCACTTGATAACACTGTAAGCGCTGAATTATTCGTAAGCCTCTTGCTGACTTTTCAATAATTACGTTTGGCTCTGATGCCCAGAGGTCACGGGAGTTTCACACACACACACACACACACACACACTGTTGATGCAAACTCAATCTGGATATTCAGTTACGCCTAAACAAATCACTAACACTTTGCACTTTAAGTGGACAGAATATCATACAAATCTGAATGATCAAACTTATTTATTCAAAACTAGTCTAAATGGCCATTGATTGCAGAAGACACAGATGTGTGTGTGTGTGTGTGTGTGTGTGTGTGTAAACACTGATGTTACCGACAGTAGAAGCTATTTTGAGCTGCTAGCGACAGCTAAAGGCCCGTCGGGTCGTTCGATACAACAGCACAGGGACGGTTCAAGCGTTTAATGTCTCAGGACACGGACCATCATCACACACACACACACACACACACACACAGCATTGCATCAGCTGCTTACATAAGACCCACGGTAAAACACACGCAACAGAACATCCTAAAGGAAAAGTGTTTCTCTTGGAGGGTAAATGACAGCAGAGTAACCTCGCGTGTGTCTCAAACTGTGCTCAGATCAGCAGTTGGCTTTAATTTAGGCTTTAATTGGCTTTTAAAGAGATCTCAATATTTACTTTTGTACGTCTGCTTTTATTTCTCTCTGGGAGAAAATGTTTTGACACAAAGTTTAAACTTAAATAAAATAGTCTGCAATCAAAAGTCAGACATCTCATTATGAATTAAAATATTTCTCAAGAATCTTAAGACAAACTTGAAACTTAAAACATATTTGAGATTTCTATAAAAACCAAATATCTCAATAGCAAGTGAAATATTTCTCAAAACATTATTGAGATAAAGTTGAAACTCGAATACAATATATTTGATGAAAACCAAATATCTCTACATAAACTCAAGTATTTATCAATAAACTTATGACAAATTTTAAACTTAATAAAACATATTTGAGAACCAAATATCTCAATATGCACTGCAATATTTAAAAAATAAGTTTGACACGTTTTAAAATGACAAAAAAACATATGAGATAAATCAAATATCTTATGAAACTTATGAATAATATTTCTCAGCAAATTTGAGACATATTTTACACTTAAAAACACATATGAAACCTTTATGAAATCCAAATATCTCCATATGAACGGAAATGTTTCCTAATAAGTTTTTTTTACTTTTTGATAACTCTAAAATATTTCAATTTAAACTCAAACATTTCTCAATGCATTATTGAGATAAAGTTGAAACTCGAATACAATATATTTGAGAGCTAAATGAAAACCAAATATCTCTACATAAACTCAAGTATTTATCAATAAACTTATGACAACTTAATAAAACATATTTGAGAACCAAATATCTCAATAGCAAGTGAAATATTTCTCAATACCTTTTTGAGATAAAGTTGAAACTCGAATACAATATATTTGAGAGCTCAATGAAAACCAAATATCTCTACATAAACTCAAGTATTTATCAATAAACTTATGACAACTTAATAAAACATATTTGAGAACCAAATATCTCAATATGCACTGCAATATTTCAAAAATAAGTTTGACACGCTTTAAAATGACAAAAAAAAAAACATATGAGATTTCAATGAAAATCAAATATCTTATGAATCTTATGAAAAATATTTCTCAGCAAATTTGAGACATATTTTACACTTAAAAACACATATGAAACCTTTATGAAATCAAAATATCTCCATATGAACGGAAATGTTTCCTAATAAGTTTTTTAACTTTTTGAGAACTTTAAAATATTTCAATTTAAACTCAAACATTTCTCAATGCATTTTTGAGATAAAGTTGAAACTCGAATAAATCATGTTTGAGAGCTCTCCGGTACACAGATCTGTGTTTCTGGGTCACAGCTGAAGAGACGAGGCTCACCTCAGGTTGTGTTTGTAAGGAGCGCTGTTGTTTTGTAATGTAACACTGTTTCATTGATCAGGACGTTTGCGCTCAGTGAAAGCAGGCCAGATTACCCATAAGCCCAGGGAAAGCGCAGAGCCAGAGATCAATGTGTTATTTTAACTACTGTAAAATCAAACCTCCAGTGAAGTCACACAGCGCGCTCAATACTGCCGCTCGTGTGTTCGATACCGGGAACAATCTAGAACAGGGGAGAGTTTACAGTACAGTGACGTCAAGAGGACAACGAACCAAACAAACCCAGTGCATTCAATACATTTATCAAAACATATTTAATAACTAAAATGTTCAGTTTAAGTCGTTTCTAGGTTACGTCTTATTAGGTCATTCGTATTGGGGAAAAGGAGTAATAAAAAACAATAATGGTAAATATTTAGGAAAATTATTTATTTATTTTGGAGACATTTTTCTCTCTTTTTCCCCCCAAATAAGAGCTAATAAAAGTGATGCTTGTAAACAAACAAACTAATAAATAGCTTGAACTCGAGCAAGCAGCAGTCGGAGCACACACTCCACTTAATATCAGAATTAAATACTAAAGCATTTGCTAAATGTCAACATTTGAAGAGAATTATGTAATTCAATTTGGGTCACAGAATCTGTTGTGACAGAAACAGCCTGAGAGCTTGATCCAGAGAGATTCTGAGATTTTAGGAGGTTGTCGTGTGTCATTTCAGTGATGGTACAGGTCATACTGCAGTTCTAATGTTGTTTATATAGCCTACTATTATAGTTTTTATTAATATCTTGTATTAGCTTTTATTTTCAGTTTATTTGAGTGGTTTTTTCTTGTCTCTAATAAAAAGAGTCCAAGTCCCTGTGATATTCAATGAGTGTCTGTGGGGTTTTCCCCGGTTTATCATCGGATCCCACAGTAAAGTGCCAGCTCATCTGAGGCACGATAAACTGCTGTATGCTCATATTCTCATAACACAATGAGGGTCGCCCTCTCCGCAGGAAAGCCAAGGACCCAATGAGGAATAAATCACCGCTCGGCCACCAACGTGGCATTTCAATATGTGAGATGAGACGCTTTATCAACTGGCCTTGAAACCCTGCAGCATCACAACAACAGGGGCTTCAGTTTCGGTTCAGAAGGGTTAAAAAAACAAGCATGATGCATTTGATCCTGTTTCACGCTGAAAATGTGACAGTCAGTTCCACCTGAGCCCAGACTATTATCTGATTGGGCCAGTTATTTGATGTGACTTTTAATCTGATGCTGACAAAAAAGTACTGTGACACCATATATGGATAGATGGATAGATAGATAGATAGATAGATAGATAGATAGATAGATAGATAGATAGATAGATAGATAGGTTTAAAGGGCAGAGGAGGATGTGCTGGTTTGTTGGGGTTTTATCGTGGCAGTCTGAACAGTCAGCTCACCTGAGGATGAGGACAGAGCTAGGATACATGAGGTGTGTGAGAGAAGCAGGGGGCGGAGCTTAACCAAGATCAACAGGGGGCGGGGCCTAACCAAGATCAGCAGTGGGCGGAGTTTAACCAAGATCAGCAGGGGGTGGAGCCTAACCAAGAGCAACAGGGGGCGGAGTCTAACCAAGAGCAACAGGGGGCGGACTCTAACCAAGATCAACAGGGGGCGGAGTCTAACCAAGATCAACAGGGGGCGGACTCTAACCAAGATCAACAGGGGGCGGAGTCTAACCAAGATCAACAGGGGGCGGAGTCTAACCAAGATCAGCAGGGGGCGGACTCTAACCAAGATCAACAGGGGGCGGACTCTAACCAAGATCAACAGGGGGCGGACTCTAACCAAGATCAACAGGGGGCGGACTCTAACCAAGATCAACAGGGGGCGGAGTCTAACCAAGATCAGCAGGGGGCGGAGTCTAACCAAGAGCAACAGGGGGCGGACTCTAACCAAGATCAACAGGGGGCGGACTCTAACCAAGATCAACAGGGGGCGGAGTCTAACCAAGATCAGCAGGGGGCGGAGTCTAACCAAGAGCAACAGGGGGCGGACTCTAACCAAGATCAACAGGAGGTGGAGTCTAACCAAGATCAACAGGGGGCGGAGTCTAACCAAGATCAGCAGGGGGCGGAGTCTAACCAAGAGCCCTGGGGTGTGTTTCGTACCGACTAGGACAAGAAAGGTTCAGTAGACTATTTGCTCTAAATGAATGGTTAATGTCATGGTGTAATGAACAGAAACTGCTCTTTGTAAATAATTGGAATCTGTTCTGGGAGCGACCTAGGCTCTACCGTGCTGATGGCCTGCACCCCAGCAGAATCGGAGCGGCTGTGCTGTCGGACAACATCTCCAAGACGTTGCACACCATCTGACTAGTAAGTCAAAGCCCAAATCACAGTCTTTGCTGTCCCAACTTAATTGATATAAGTAGTGTAGAACATTATATAGAAACTGTGTCTATTCCTCGTCTAGTGAGGCCAAACAATAAATCTAGTGTAGGATCTAGGAAAAATCTTATTGTAATTAAACCAGAAAATCTAAATATCAGTGAACAAAAACAATTTCTAAAACTAGGTCTTCTAAACATTAGATCGCTCACACCTGCGGTTATTGTAAATGAAATGGTCACAGATAATAGCTTCGATGTACTTTGCCTTACCGAAACCTGGCTTAAACCAAATTAGTATTTCGGTCTAAATGAGTCTACTCCGCCAGGATACTGTTATAAGCATGAGCCCCGTCTGATCGGTTGTGGCGGCGGTGTTGCAACAATCTATAGAGATATTCTTAATGTTACTCAGAAAACAGGTCACAGATTTAATTCGTTTGAAGTACTTGTGCTAAATGTTACGCTCTTAGATGTAAGAAAGAAATCTCTATTATCTCTAGCCTTGGCTACTTTATATAGACCTCCAGGACCATATGCTGAATTCCTAAAAGAGTTTGCAGACTTTCTCTCAGATCTATTGGTCAATGCCGATAAAGCAATAATTGTTGGAGATTTTAACATACACGTAGATAACACAAATGATGCGTTAGGGACTGCGTTTACAGATTTATTAAACTCCTTTGGGGTCAAGCAAAACGTCAGTGGTCCCACTCATCGTCTAAATCATACACTAGATTTAATTACATCATACGGAACCAATCCAACCTATTTAGATATATAGATATTATACCGCAAAGTGACGATCTCACTGATCATTGCATGGTAATGTGCATAATACGTACTGCTGAAATTTGTCATGTTGCGCCGCGTTATCGACCAGGCAGAACAATCCTTCCAATCACTATAGATAGATTCTCAAATAGCTTACCTGATCTATCTCAGCTGCTCAGTGAACCCAATCAAACAGATGAACTAGAGGAAATGACCAGCAGTTTGAGCACCATTTTCTCTAGTACATTAGATATTGTTGCACCAATTAGATTGAAAAAGGTTAGAGAGAAAACTAAAGCACCATGGTACAATAGTACTACACATGCTATCAAGAGAGAAACTCGTAACTTAGAGCGTAAATGGAAACAAACTAATTTAGAGGTCTTTAGAATCGCGTGGAAAGACAGTGTGTCACGTTATAAAAAGGCTCTAAAAGCAGCCAGGGCAGAGCATCTCCGCAAACTAATAGAAAATAACCAAAATAATCCAAGGTTTTTATTTAACACCGTGGCTAGACTAACAAATAAACAGACATCGCCAGAGCAAAATATTCCGTTACAGTATAGTTGTAATGATTTTATGAATTACTTCAATGAGAAAATAGAAAGCATCCGAAATACAATTGTAAATGTACAATCCTCTATGGTGTCTTATGATTCAGCCTCAATTATCGCCCCTCAAGAACAACTACACCGCTTTACAACTGTAGTACAGGAAGAGCTAAATAAACTTATCATTGCATCTAAACCAACAACATGTTCATTAGATCCAATACCCACTAAACTTCTGAAAGAAGTGTTACCTGTAGTGGAAGAGCCTCTTCTCAATATTATTAACTCGTCTTTATTCTTAGGTCATGTTCCAAAAATATTCAAGCTGGCAGTAATAAAACCTCTCATTAAGAAACCGCAATTAGATCAAAATAACTTAGCAAATTACAGACCCATTTCAAATCTTTCATTTATGTCTAAAATACTAGAAAAAATTGTGTCCGCTCAATTGTGCTCTTTCTCAAGAAAATAAGATATATGAAAAATTTCAGTCAGGATTCAGACCGCATCATAGCACAGAAACTGCGCTAGTTAAAATTACAAATGATTTACTTTTAGCTTCTGACCAAGGCTGTATCTCAATACTAGTTCTACTCGATCTTAGCGCTGCGTTCGACACTATAGATCATAAAATACTCTTGGATCGACTACAAAACTACACTGGTGTTCAGGGACAGGCATTAAGCTGGTTCAGATCGTACTTATCAGACCGTTACCATTTTGTCTGTTTAAATGGGGAAAAATCGAAGATAACGTCAGTAGAATATGGAGTGCCGTAAGGATCGGTGTTAGGCCCTCTGCTATTCTCAATATATATGCTGCCACTTGGTAATATTATAAGAAAACATGGAATTAATTTCCACTGCTATGCTGATGACACTCAATTATATATTTCATCACGACCAGATGAAAACACTAACTTATCTAAATTGACAGAATGTCTTAAAGATATAAAATGCTGGATGACGTGTAATTTCCTGCTATTAAATCCAGATAAAACGGAGGTATTAATTATTGGTCCAAAAAACTACCCACAAAATCTCTTACAATACAACTTTAATTTAGAAGGATGTCCTGTTACCTTATCCACTACAGTAAAAGACCTGGGTGTTATACTAGACCGCAACTTGTCTTTCGAAAATCATATTTCATATGTTACAAGAACTGCCTTTTTCCACCTTAGAAACATTGCTAAATTACGTAACATGCTATCTGTCTCCGATGCAGAAAGGTTAGTTCATGCATTCATGACCTCGAGACTAGATTACTGTAATGCCTTATTAGCTGGTTGTCCTGCATCCTCAATAAACAAGCTACAGTTAGTGCAAAATGCAGCCGCTAGAGTTCTTACTAGGTCAAGAAAATATGATCATATAACACCGATTTTATCATCTCTACACTGGTTACCTATCAAGTTCCGTATCAATTACAAAGTACTATTACTGACCTATAAAGCCCTAAATGGTTTAGCTCCTGTGTATTTAATGGACCTTCTATCGCCCTACAATCCATCGCGTTCTTTAAGATCACTAAATTCGAGGCTTCTGGTCATTCCTAGGATATCTAAGTCCACTAAAGGAGGGAGGGCGTTCTCACATTTAGCTCCTAAACTCTGGAATTGCCTTCCTGATACTGTTCGTTGCTCAGACTCGCTCTCCCAGTTCAAAACTAGATTAAAGACGCATCTCTTTAGCCAAGCATTCACATAATGCTTACCTTCTATTGTTGAATCAGATCGAATGCATTAATATTATGAACAGCAGCTACGCTAATTATTTCCCATCTGCTTTTCTGATGTTATCTCGGGACGCTAGTCCCGAGGTAAATAGCGTTCGTCAGCTCCAGTTTGTATCCAGCCTCTCACGGAGACTTCAGATGCCCCAACGCCTGCGATGAGACGACTCGACGCCTGTGAAGAGACGACTCAACGCCGGAGATATGTTATGCCCTAAATTAATACATGATGATTAACTAACTATATTCTTCTATGTACATTTCTGAAATGCACTTTCTGTAAAGCTGCTTTGAAACAATATGTATTGTGAAAAGCGCTATACAAATAAATTTGAATTGAATTGAATTGTTTCCCGTACAGCGCCGTAACTCGCCGCTTCACTATGATGCATCGTTGAAGAAATCATCTAGCTCGTCTCGACTGTTTCCAGAAACCGTATTGTCGCAAAGTGGTCGTTCATCCACGCTGGTTTATGACGTCACACACACACGTGGTGGAGTAATCACTTATTTCAATGAAACTGTTTGAGATCGAATTAATGCTAGATGTTTTGCTATAAATTACAGACATGAAATATTTCTCATTTTTCTCAGTTATTTTGCTTTATTTCCAGATTCAATCATAGACTCGTTCACACACACTAGAGCTCGTTCACACACGCGCACTCTTCAAAAACGGTGCTTTAAATCTCTTGACAAACTCAAAGACGTAAATGACATTTGTATGTATTCTAAATAAAAGACACCGGTTGCACTGAATGTCAGCTTGCTTATTTTGCTCAAGATCAGGATTTATTAAGTCCACATGTCATGCAATCTAGAAACTCTGCTTCTAACCACAGCTCGAGATCTGTCGCTCACACACACACCTCTGTGATGCTGTCGCTCACACACACACCTCTGCGATGCTGTCGCTCACACACACACCTCTGCAATGCTGTCGCTCACACACACACCTCTGCGATGCTGTCGCTCACACACACACCTCTGCAATGCTGTGTGCGAATGTTCGTTGGAACGATGTTTTCGGGAAACACCGACTCGTTGAACATACTGTAGTTGGCTAACGATGCTTTCGGGAAACGCACCCCTGGACGAGTGAGCAAACTTCACCCAGATCTCTCTCTCCCTCTCCCACACACACACACACACACACACACACACAATTACCTGCACTGACTCATCCTGCAATTATTCTAAAATAAACAGGTTATTTGAATTCATGGAATTGTGACTCAAGTGTTCTGGAAGAATCTGCTACTATTAGAGTTCAGACTCAAGAAGCTTTTAAGCTTTTATGCCTTAATACTGTACATTGAATTATTTGACCTGAAGACATAGATAATGATTCTCTGTGTTTTGAATGAAGTTAAGGGATGATGGACAGAACGAATACATAGACAGACAATTCTGTTTCTATCATAATTATCATTTAACAAAAATGCCTTGTAAAACTCATTAAATAACATTTATTTAAATATTTCCTAATTGTCAGAGCCGATAGCAGTGCTTCAAGTAGTCGTGCGGTTGTGTTTCGGGCGACCCGAGATCTTTCCCAATCCCGACTACTCGTTCACTTCACACACTCATTATATTGCATAATAATTTCAGAGGTTTATATATAATATCATACTTTATATATCGTACTATAACCTGGCTCACCTGTTATCCAGCAAATAAAATGAGTTACTATTTTTTCTGTTATTCGGTAGAACTAGTTGTTAGTTTTGAAGTAGAGCTGCACGATTAATCGTTAAAAGATTGTGATCTCGATTCAAAAACAAACGCGATCTTATTCATAAATGACAACGATTCGCCTGTCTCTCTTAAAGGGATAGTTCATCATTTACTCACCTTTTGAAAGTAACATGGCCCTTTAAAGAACGATCGTATCGATTACATCGTTACACTGTTAAAAATGTATTTGTCATTGAATCATTCATTCAAGAGATTCGTTCATAAACGCTGATTCATCCAGTAATGAAACAAGTGAAGTCTATACGAGTGAGTCATTGAATCATTCGTTCAAGAGATTCGTTCATAAACGCTGATTCATCCAGTAATGCAACAAGTCTTTAAGAGTGAGTCATTGAATCATTCATTCAAGAGATTCGTTCAAAAACGCTGATTCATCCAGTAATGAAACAAGTGAAGTCTATATGAGTGAGTCATTGAATCATTCATTCAAGAGATTCGTTCAGAAATGCTGATTCATCCAGTAATGAAACAAGTGAAGTCTATATGAGTGAGTCATTAAACCATTCGTTCAAGAGATTCGTTCATAAACTCGGATTCATCCAGTAATGAAACAAGTGAAGTCTATAAGAGTGAGTCATTGAATCATTCGTTCAAGAGATTCGTTCATAAACGCTGATTCATCCAGTAATGCAACAAGTCTTTAAGAGTGAGTCATTGAATCATTCATTCAAGAGATTCGTTCATAAACGCTGATTCATCCAGTAATGAAACAAGTGAAGTCTATATGAGTGAGTCATTGAATCATTCATTCAAGAGATTCGTTCAGAAACGCTGATTCATCCAGTAATGAAACAAGTGAAGTCTATATGAGTGAGTCATTGAATCATTCATTCAAGAGATTCGTTCAGAAACGCTGATTCATCCAGTAATGAAACAAGTGAAGTCTATATGAGTGAGTCATTGAATCATTCATTCAAGAGATTCGTTCAGAAACGCTGATTCATCCAGTAATGAAACAAGTGAAGTCTATATGAGAGAGTCATTAAACCATTCGTTCAAGAGATTCGTTCATAAACGCTGATTCATCCAGTAATGAAACAAGTGAAGTCTATACGAGTGAGTCATTGAATCATTCGTTCAAGAGATTTGTTCATAAACGCTGATTCATCCAGTAATGCAACAAGTCTTTAAGAGTGAGTCATTGAATCATTCACTCAAACTGATTTTTTAAAATAATTCATTCAAATTAAATAGAAATTTTTAAATAGACTGCAGCACTGAACATTTCGTCAGAACCTGTAGTGAATTACATGTTATTTTATTTAGTTGTCTGCTCAGAATCGTGGGAGAACCTCTGTTTGAAACAAAAAAATCGTGATTCTTAATTAATCCAGAATCCTATTTTGGCCTATTCGAGTAACGTATTCGGCTTTGGGCACATCCCTATAAGATAACGTGTCTCTCTCCTTTCATCATGTTTTTCCTCTCTCTTCTATTGTTGGGTTTATGAAGACCTTCCCCTTCAATTAAGAGCGCTGATTATTATTTACATTCATTAGCATTGAGTCACAGCAGTGCGTCTGTGAACCCTGAAGTGCAACGGTCCGCGGGACGCTGTCTATTTGAGCCCATTATATTTGGGGGCGGAGCCACATGATTGATGCTCATCCTGTTTATCTGGAGCTCCATGGCAGTCGGAGCAATAAAACTCTTGAGGGCCACTCAAGGCCTTGCTAATGAAATAATGCACTCCAGAAAACATTAAGAGCCCATGAAAGCTAATGATGCCATTGAGTTTCAACCCAGGAGGAGCCCATTTATAGCAATGTGTCCTGATAAAATACCAGCACAGCACAATCAGGCCGCTAAATGACATTTTCTGGGGGTTGCTAAGCAAACATCGCTACTATGATTGCTCAGTAACCTCTAGCACTAAGTATTAAAGTTGAGTTTGTGTTTGTGCTCCAGATATAAATCCTCAAATTATGTGGTTGTTGAAGAGAGGCGTGTTGTTACTTTGCAAAGTTTCAAAGTGCAAGTTTTTGAAAACGATACTGTAATCGTGTCCATATAAACTGCAAAAACACGAATTGGTGAACACTGCGTTTTAAGACGGTTTTGCAGATCCGCGTGAACGGGGATCATTTTCACAATGTTGTCGTCTGTACGCGAAAAACTCAAAGGAAAAATGTTTCAAAAAACAAGCTATGTCTTAGAAACCACTCAGAAGACATTCGCCTCCTCCTAACAACCCCCCAGAATGCCTTAGTGACCTCATAGAAGCCTCCCAGTACACCTTAGCAACCCCATAGAAACCACCCAGAACACCTTAGCAACCCCCTTGAAATCACCCAGAACATCTAAGCAACATCATAGAAACCACCCAGAACATCTAAGCAACATCATAGAAACCACCCAGAACACCTTAGCAACCCCCTAGAAACCACCCAGAACATCTAAGCAACATCATAAAACCACTCAGACCCCTTAGCAACCATAGAGAACCCCTCAGAAACTCCCTAGCAACCACCAAGAACCTTGCAACCTCTAAGTAACCACCCAGGATGCCTTGGTGACCTCTGAGAAACCTTCCAGAATATCCTAGCAACATCCTATAAACCACCCAGTACACCTTAGCAACCCCATAGAAACCACCCAGAACACCTTAGCAACCCCCTTGAAACCACCCAGAACATCTAAGCAACCCCCTAGAAACCACCCAGACACCCAGAACACCTTAGCTATACCCCCTAGAAACCACCCAGAACATCTAAGCAACATCATAGAAACCACCCAGAACACATTAGCAACCCCCTAGAAACCACCCAGAACATCTAAGCAACATCATAGAAACCACTCAGACCCCTTAGCAACCATAGAGAACCCCTCAGAAACTCCCTAGCAACCACCAAGAACCTTGCAACCTCTAAGTAACCACCCAGGATGCCTTAGTGACCTTCGAGAAACCTCCCAGAATATCCTAGCAACATCCTATAAACCACCCAGTACACCTTAGCAACCCCATAGAAACCACCCAGAACACCTTAGCAAACCCCTTGAAACCACCCAGAACATCTAAGCAACCCCCTAGAAACCACCCAGAACACATTAGCTACCCCCTAGAAACCACCCAGAACATCTAAGCAACCCCCTAGAAACCACCCAGAACACATTAGCTACCCCCTAGAAACCACCCAGAACATCTAAGCAACATCATAGAAACCACTCAGACCCCTTAGCAACCATAGAGAACCCCTCAGAAACTCCCTAGCAACCACCAAGAACCTTGCAACCTCTAAGTAACCACCCAGGATGCCTTGGTGACCTCCGAGAAACCTCCCAGAATATCCTAGCAACATCCTATAAACCACCCAGAACACCTTATCAACATCCAGACCACCCAGTACACCTCAGTAACCACCAGAACACCTTAGTAACCACCTAGAGAACACTCAGACCCCTTAGCAATCACCCAGAACACCTCAGTAACCACCAGAACACCGTGGCAACCACCTAGAGAACAATCAGACCCCTTAGCAACCACCCAGAACACCTCAGTAACCACCAGAACACCTTAGTAACCACCCAGAACACCGTAGCAACCCCCTTGAAACCACCCAGAACATCTAAGCAACCCCCTAGAAACCACCCAGAACACCTTAGCTATACCCCCTAGAAACCACCCAGAACATCTAAGCAACATCATAGAAACCACCCAGAACACATTAGCAACCCCCTAGAAACCACCCAGAACATCTAAGCAACATCATAGAAACCACTCAGACCCCTTAGCAACCATAGATAACCCCTCAGAAACTCCCTAGCAACCACCAAGAACCTTGCAACCTCTAAGTAACCACCCAGGATGCCTTGGTGACCTCCGAGAAACCTCCCACAATATCCTAGCAACATCCTATAAACCACCCAGAACACCTTATCAACATCCAGACCACCCAGTACACCTCAGTAACCAGCAGAACACCTTAGTAACCACCTAGAGAACACTCAGACCCCTTAGCAATCACCCAGAACACCTCAGTAACCACCAGAACACCGTGGCAACCACCTAGAGAACAATCAGACCCCTTAGCAACCACCCAGAACACCTCAGTAACCACCAGAACACCTTAGTAACCACATAGAGAACACTCAGACCCCTTAGCAACCACCCAGAACACCGTATCAACATCCAGACCACCCAGTACACCTCAGTAACCACCAGAACAACTTAGCAACCACATAGAGAACACTCAGACCCCTTAGCAACCACTTAGAGAACACTCAGACCCCTTAGCAACCACCCATAACACCTTAGCAACGTTCCAAATAAAAAGACCTAAATAATCAATTGAGAATAAGTGAATTCATCAATTAAGATCGACCTGATTTAATCTCGAATGGATTTCCTTCACTGGATCATCACAGTCATTAACGTGATTATTAAAACATAAAACCATTTTAAATTGAAGTTCCAGCAAAAATAACTTCATGATGATACACTCTAAAAAATGCTTGGTTGTTTCAACCCAAATTTGGGTCAAATATGGACAAACCCAAATGTTGGGTTAAAAATGCAATTAAAAAATTTACAGTTGAAAGTGAAAGTTGAAGTTGGGTTAAAATTTCAAATTACATTTTTAACCCAACATTTGCGTTTGTCCATATTTTACCCAAATTTGGGTTAAAACAACCCAGCATTGTTTAGAGTGTATGATGACGTCACGGTGATGTATGGCTTTGGCCATAGGGCACGTCCCGTGTGTCTTTTCTATGAGCTGTAAGCTGTGTGCCCAGATTCCACAGTCCACACACACCTGTGTTACGCTTCAATAACAGGGAAGGAGAGCGAGTCTAACTGAGGATCATTAGCTGGAGCTTCTCACCACTACACCTGCACACTCACACACACGTGTTTGCACCCGTGAGCTCGCTCTGCAGGTAAACCGTGCAAACGCTGACCCGATGCTTAAAAATACAGCCTTACCTCAGACAGATGACTGGCATTATCACACGCCACCTTTGACGAAACAACAGCTGGCAAATGTGTCCATCAGTCAAAGCACGAGGAACACAAACACACGACTAGCTCAAAGAAAAGAGCAGAAACACACTTGCATTGTGTCATGAATACACTTCAAAATACACTTGCAAATACATCAGTCAACTATTGCCAAGGTTTTTGAAAGAAATACTTTTGTTCTGCAAGGATGCATTAAATTGATCGAAACTGACATTTATAAAGTTATAAATGTTTCAAATAAATGCTGTTCATTGAACTTTCTATTCGTAAAAGAATCTTTAAGAATAAAATTGATCAGTTTCCACAAAAATATGAACTTTTTTAACATTAATAATAATCATAAAGGTTTCTTGAGCATCAAATCATCATAGTAGAGTGATTTCTGAATGTGACACTGAAGACTGGAGCAATGATGCTGAAAAATTCAGCTTTGATCACAGGAATAAATTACACTTTACTGTATATTCACATAGAAAACAGCTGATTTAAAATGTACAAATATTTCAAAAATTTTCCTGTATTCTTGATAAAAAAACCTAAAAAAACAGCCTTGCTGAGCAGAAGAGACTCTTTCAAACGCATTAAAACATCTTCCTGATGTACGCGTGAAGTCAAGCTTGCTAAGATAGAAGCGTCTGCATTCACGTTACTAGTGTAAAGTTGCTGCCTATTAAGAAAATATAGTATAGCAATAAATTCACATTTATTCAGCTCTTTTCTGATCATGAAATCTTATCTCAAACATTCTTCAGTCTAAATAATCCAAGCGAATAAAACTAAAGTGGACCAAACACTCTGTCTCGACTCACAATCCCAGAAGAGTTCGTTCCCAGTCCCTCTAGCTGAGTCGATTAGAGCCGGTCTACAGGAACAGATGTTCAGTGGGGTCACAGTGTGACCTCTGACCCCAGATGTTCAGTGGTGGTCACAGTGTGACCTCTGACCCCAGATGTTCAGTGGGGGTCACAGTGTGACCTCTGACCCCAGATGTTC